>JANHFL010004682.1:35000-41214 GCA_032468155.1 Oxyrhabdium leporinum
ATGTGGTCTTTACTGACTTTGGTTTCTCATCATCATCGCAGATCAGCATCTGCATTGTGTGCACTTGTAACAGGGATAATGGATCTCACTTACAATACCTACAAACTCAGCTGAGAGCCATGCAAAGCAAATGGCCATAAATGCACCCATCCTGGTCCAAGTCCTGATGAATAAAAATGAAGATCTTGTCAAATAATAAAGTGACAGGTTAATTTACACATGGGATAGTGTGAACAGGCAAAGCATTGCTTTTCCAATCTGTATGAACGGTGCCACCTATCTGCAGATTAGCAGAAAGCCTCAAATACACTAATTCATAAATCAGGATAAACACATGTGATGTTGCTTGGATTTGTAAATATCACAGGAATGGAATTAATGATAAAGGAAAATTTGAGATTAGACACACACAGTTGCTTTTAGACAAAAACAACAACAACAACCACAAGATTTCCAACAAAGAATTGCTGTATCAAACAGTAATAAAGAGCCTCAAGCAGTTGTCTGTGTTCATGCCAGTTTTCATGCTTTAATTCTGCTGCCCTATGTTTCTTAGCTTTGACATTGAGATCTGCACGGCCACCAGAGATAATTATTTCAACCTTCAGGCCATCATTTTTGATCATGGATACGTAAGAGATTTTTTTTCCTGGTAGGAAAGCTTATGGAAAGCAAGGTATTAGATTTTTGCAAAAGAAAATGAAATAATACAGCATTAAAAAAGGTGCATAGAACACTGAAGATATAGATATTTTGTTTCAGGCACATACATCTGTATTAAAAATCTATAAAACACTACAAAACATTAAAACACTAATAGCAGGATTAATTTAGATTTAACAATAACCAAATAAAATGTTCATAATGCTATATTCATGCACAATCTATTACACTAGCAGATATCATAAACAAACTCACCACAGACAGTAAAAGTAAGCTCAACTGTAAGGAGGATATAACTGTGAGGTCATAAGTTTTAACCTTCAATCATTAAAATGATAAACATGAAATTTACTGGGATATGTGATTCAGAAAAGTTTGAGAGCAAATTCATATGTCAATAAAATGCAATTATTATAATGCATTGTATTATGAAACCATTTCAATGTAAGTTAATTTTGATACTAACTCATACACAACTCATATACATAGAAAACTATTCACTGATTGTTTAATATTTTTAATCACATTCTTGGTTCACTTCACAAATACAGTCTTCAGAACAGTTCCACCAACATTATTGTAATAGGGCAATACCTAAACAGAATCTTTGTGGACTACTGCAAATGAGGAATTTAAGTCGTCTGAATTCACATTAGAAAACTGTGATAGATCTAGAAACGTTAGAAGTGCTTAGATCATCAATGTTCCAGTTTCATGAGCAATTCCCATACCAAACAACATTCCTATCTCTAGTTCTAAGGTATGCATATAGGTTACTAAATCCATTTCATCCCTGCAACCATTCATATTAGGGGATTCATAATTTCCATGATTTTTGTGATTTAATTTTTAATACTGTTTTATTTCAAAAAGAAATTGCAGACATGTGTACTCCTCAGTAATTGTGAGGTAACTCCAGCATTAGACTTCCTTTAAGTTTGCTTGTTTTTATTTTGGTTTTCCATTTGAAAATGAACTTTGATTTTAATTTTTATATTCATTATTTTGATTGTGAAAGATTGTCTATAACTTTTCCCTCTTGTTTTGTAAATCACTTTGGGTTCCTCTAACAGGAGCGCAGTACAGAATCATAAGGAAGGAAGGAAATCTATCTAGGCTCCAATAAGGATGTAAACTATTATATGTAACTATAGATATCTGAATTGAAATATCAGATACCTCTTTGTTTACTATAAAAACTAAACTAAATGTAAGTACAATATTTCATCATACCTAATCTTAAATTTCTACTTAATAGAAAAATAACACCACTGAACTGGGACATACTGAGAGAATTCCAATGTTCTGAGGTGGCTACATTGCATACCTGCTCATAGCTTTCTTTTATCAAAACTGACAGTACTCTAGTAAGTGGCAAGTCAAGCTACTGTGGGTTAATTTGAAATGAAAATATTCCATTTTTTTATCCTAGTATGACAATGGGCTATGGTTTCCTCTTTCATAAAGGACAAGAAAAAAGAAAGTATGAACTCTAAAGAAGTGATAATCTTAATTGAAGAAACAATTTTTTACATTTTGCTTGCTCAGATTCCAAATGTATTTGTAAAAGCAAATTTTCTTTGAGGAATTCTACAATTAGAAATTTCCCAATACTAAATATGCTTCACTGAGCTATTATAGCTACTGAAAATACATCATTCTTACTGATCTCTTTTATTTCTTTCCACAATCTTGGGGGCTTTAGTTCAGAGAAAAATAAAAGTAACACCCTACAATCCTGATTTAAAACTGTGTGCACTGACTTTGTTATAGACAAACTGGTATTCTTCAACATATAAATAAACGTAGAAAAATGGCACCTAAAAGGCAAATTTAAAAACCAATGGGCTATCTGCATTTATGACTTATTTAATTATATGCATTTATTTATACAGCAGACAGAGCATTGTGCAGTGATATAAAATTTGTAACCGTTAATTTTCATTATATATGCTTGTGTAATATGTCTGCCAGAAATACTACATGAATATTAACAAAAAGGCAAAGATACCTGCATGATGTCCTTGTTTTCAATTTCTCTGTCTAAAGCAAAACAGACATAGCATCAAAGAGCATGAATCAACTCTATAATGAATAGATTTGGACGAATCATGAACATCAAATTCCAACAGCTACACTACATAAAAGTTTTAAGATGTGAGAATGGGCTAGATTTTAGCTAATTTAGGTAATGGATCTTGACAACAAGCATTTCAGTGATGGAAGTCTTATTAAATGATATGCTTGCAATTGCTTCCCTGAACACCTATATGATGTCATTTCACTTAAATCTCTAAATCCTTTCTTAAAACGCATCTATTTTCATGAAAACCTTAGTACAACTTTCTGCTGTTCCTGCCATATTATTAGTCAACCTGTAGCTAAACTCATCATTTCACTATTTACATCTACCTCCACTTTTGTTGATTTCCATGTTAAATTTTAGATTATAAGCTCCCTGAGGCAGAGACCTTCCACTTATATTCAGTGTGCGACATGTATATTGATGGCGCCATATAAATAATAGATGATATGTCAGCTCCTTACCCAAATCAAGCCAATCATATTATTCAAAAGAGAAAATAAGAAAAATGCAGTTGAGATTTAGTATTATTATGGAGCACATTACTTTTGAAGCATGGAAAAGCAAAGTGCTTAGAATTCTGGCATTCTGGTTAAATTCTTGAGCACTCTCAAGAGAGACAATCTTCATTTAATAATTAGTGTGAGCAGGCTGTGGTACAATCTTCCACAAATATGTAAACAAAATTATATTTATTTTCAGCCACAGGAAGTGATAGACTGATTTCTTTTTTGGAATTATACAAAGGAATGTTTGTATGTTCTCTTTTGTACAGAACTCCACAGGTTATGTCACATTCTACTTCTTCTGTATTACTGATAATTTAAGGTACTCTTCTTACATCTAAATTGTTAGTTCCTGAAGTACTTAAAAGTTAGTTTTTAAACACCATTTAATATTGGAGATTTACAAAGCAAAGAATAGTGGTTCATGGATATTCCATATACATTTAAATTGGGCCCTTTTCATCCGTTTCACTTCAGAAGTTATAAGATAGCCACAAAGGACCTGTCAAAACAATAACAAGATTCAGATTTACCAGCTATGTTATTTCTAATTGTAAGGTAAATTTGTTTTACAGGGATTTGCCCATTCATGTATGTTCGGTTAGTTAGAACTGATAGAGATGTAATGTTTTTATGATTTATATTCCTATCAGTTCTAACTAAAGACTGGTTAAACATCCTGTTAGAAAAGCAGATCAATTTGTCTGACTTTGCAGTCATAAATTGTTCTACAATAATTACAATAATTCAAAATGTATTTCTCCTCCCTGAAGTGTTAAAGCTTTAACACTTGGAGGACTCATGAAACTGCTTCAAAGGTTTTAACCAACTGTCTACTTGTTTGTGTGTTTATGCACAGTCACTTCACTATGCAGGCAATTTCAGCAGGATTGTCTGGGTGTGCAAATACAGACAAGGGTCAGTATTTGAAACAGCTGCACAAACCTTCCAAAGGATGTAGCTGTTTAACACTTCAAGAAGAGGGTTGGGAGGAGGCTTCTTCAATTATATTTTGCCAGCTCTATAAAATAATTATAATATGATACATTTTTCTACTGTACATTTAATTTTAATATGCTGAGCTCTAACTTTGTAACTGTACTTATTTACAGAATGGCAGATTTCGCTTGTAAAGGGAAAATTCTTAATCAAGATCACTGAATGCTGCATATTGTCAAAGTTCACGCATTTAGCTTTCAAATTTGCATCTTAGTATGTTGTTTATGTACTAGTCTTTTTCTAAAATTTGTACATTTCTGTATGTCCCACTTGAATATTTTTTTTAGTAATTTGTTAAGATTAGATGTATTATGTTTTGAAATCTTCTTTGAAACCTTGAACATACTTTGGAATATAAAATACAATTAAGGATTACTTAATTAAAAGATGAAAAATTGTTCATGGCACATCATAGCCCATATAAATACCCCAGACATTGAATTATTTACTCCAATTGTTGCATTACTGATCAAAAAGTAAGTAATGTTGCATAAAAATTAACAGGAATGTGTTATGACGTTAGTAGTACAATAAAACTATACAGCTGAAGCAGAATTATTGGGCATTTCAGTCATCAATGATAATTTAGGACTGGAAAACAACAATACATATACTTAGTTGAATATATCAATTTCTATTAAAATCTATATTAATAAAGATTAAAATATTACAATGTTTCTCTGGACACTAATTTTAAAAGATATCATTAATAGAGATCAGGGAAAGAGAATAAAAAAAGACCAAAAAAGCAAATGGTTCAAAATTATAGTATCTGCTCAAAATGATAAGAAAAAAGGGCGTAAAATGTAACTAGATTGAGAAATAAATCCTAAATAAAGTTCTCTTTTTCTTTAGCACAAAAATAATCCACTTTTATTGTGTCTGCTGTCACTGATATGGAGTTAATAGAATTTAGATTTAAAAGAACCATGTTAAACAAATAGCATGTTGAACTATTAAAACCATATCTAATTTAACTTTCTATACAGTTCATAAAAACATAGAAGCATATCAAAAAGAATTATGTTTTATTTTAAAAAGAAACAGGTCTAGAGCCATACTCTGTCTCACTTTCAAATATATATTATATGAACATATTCAGGAATATTAAGGAAGCTATTCAGATTTCAGTTATATGAAATATATGGTGCTTTTTACTTAATATTCACATGACAAAAATCCCTTTCATTTTTAGAAATGTTACATAAATTGTATGAGAACTGAGCAGCTGTTGTTTGTAGATAATTTCTGGAAAAGAAAACAGTACTTACACCTTGATTGCTAACATATTTTTTTTTAGAATAGTGTGCCACTTCAAAGATGAAATGGTATTCCAGTATACACAAGGAAGCTCATGTAGAATCTGCTGGCAGTAACTTAAAGCCCCTGTATCTTCGTCTGAGATTGTGTAATTGCAGTTCAATGCCAGAAGAGACATGTTGACAAGAGAAGATGCAAAGGCAGTTTGAACCACTTTTTTGCCTTCAAATGTAAAATGCTGCATAGCCTTCTTCAAAGCAAGGTTCCAGTTTTGACTTAAAGAGAACAATAACTCATTTGCTTTTCCTTTAATGTCAGCTTCTCTAAATAAATGCTTCCAAGATACGCTGGATTACCACCTCAGTAATTTCCGGGTTGAATGAATGGAAAAAACTGACACAACAGGAAGTACAATCTGAGCACCTACTAGGCAGAAACAAAGATTTTAGCTATATCTGCCTCTGCTCTTTGTCTGCTTATTCACTTTATCTTCATTAAGATTCTTTAGGTCTATTGAAAATGGTGAAGGATATAGATCAGACTGTTTCCTTCAGCAAAAGGAATACCATCTGGAATTTTTCCCAAGGAGAATCATGCTGATCTCCTCAGCTGAAGGTACAGCTTCTTCAATTGAATGTTTCACTGCGTAGATGTTTCACACTGCACGACACCTTATTTAAATACCTCCTAGCATTTTATTTTA
>JANHFL010004682.1:41314-83360 GCA_032468155.1 Oxyrhabdium leporinum
TAAATACCTCCTAGCATTTTATTTTATTTTTTGGTAATGATGAGTGAAGTTTCAGGCTTTAAAATAGTTATTTAGATAAGTGGTTAAAAGATGGCATTACCTTATCACACATACCCGCTCAAGGATTCCTATTGTTATTTCTAAACATTCAGGGCAGACATAATAGAAAACCAGTTTGGTCTAGTGGTTAAGCCACCAGACTAGGAACCAGAAGACTGTGAGTTCTAGTCCTGCCTAAAAGTCAGCTGGATATCCTTGGGCCAGTCTCTCTCAGCCCAATCCAGCTCACAGGGTTATTATTCTGGGGAAAACAGGAGGAAGATGAGTTGGATATGTTCACTGCCTTGAATTACTTATAAAAATAATAAAGGCAGGATAAAAAGAATCTAAAAAAATAAAGATGGGATATGAATTTAGCAAATATATAAACAGCATACACTAACGTTCACAGATGGAAATTGATTGGCTAATTTTTAATCAGATATTTATAATGCATAAACACAATTACTGCGGGAAAAAGAATATTATTTCAAAGATTCTAAATAGAAGGAAAATGTCTATACATACTTAACACCCAAATTCTGGGGACACACGCACACAGATGCCTCTTCTCATCAATAGATTCATGTTGTTCTTGTGTAGTTTTACCTTTACTAGACATGGTATCTGCTAGTTGCACCTATTAAGCAATACAACTTGCTTAACTTTATGCTGTAATTAAAATTTATTTTATTATACTCCTGCTGAAGGCTTAGGTGAAAAAAACCTCCAGGTATATTATATAAAAGTTCCACAGGTTTCAGACACATCTTCATAACAGCATTCTGCTGTTCTGACAATAGCCTTTTCACCATTTCTAAGCAAAAGGAGTCTTATGACATACTTTGAACATAATGCTTATGCAGCTTGAAAAAGAAAAAAAAGGATTTTTTAGAGATATTAATCTCACCTCAAACATACCATATTCATAGGGTCTAATACTCAGCACTGGACCACTGAGATGATTGTATATTTTCCCATTTATTCTTTGGAATGGACTAACTAATAATTGTAAAATGTTAAAACTCTTTATTGCTTTCACAGCTACTTTTGTATTATACTCTAGGGAAAAGATTTGAAGGGAACAAATCTACCTGCATATTAAGATACCAGCATTTACATTACCTGTGTTTAACAGCACAATAAACATATTATGCAAGGACATTAGAATTCTAATAAATTTTAAGAGTTTTAAAAAACCAGGGGCAAATATAGCTTAAAAGTCAGAAAAATACAATACAGAATTAAAAATGATTTTTAGGATCCTGATCATTATCACTTCCCCTAATTTTTTAAAAGTTACTATCACCTGCTTGAACTATTACAAATGATTTAATGAAATCATTTACAAAAAACTCCATAATGTTTCCATAAGAAAGGAAAGCACAATACTGTAAAATAAATCATTCAAATGACAATGAATATTGCATCTTTTTTGCTTACAAATTAATTAAAATGTGTATTCTCCATTAAAAATGAATTTCAAAAATACTTAATTTGTTCTATAGATAATTGTTTATTAAAAAACTAAACTGTACTCAAAGCCTCTAATTCTACCCTTTCTCTCAGATTTTAGGTTTAAAAATGTAATTAAACATGAAAAACTTTACTGAAAAACGTTAATATGAATATTTTTCAAAGATTTAATGCCACAAATACAATAATTATACATTCAGAAATATAAAAACCCACAAAAAACTGCCTAAGAAATCTGCACAAAAATATTTATAGAAAATTTAAAAAATGTAACAGGGTATTTCCTATATCTAAGGACCATTAATATATATCTGCCCGATGGTACTTCTTATGATATAAAAACTGATTTTATCATCTAGTTTTCATAAATTCCAGATTACATAGCTTGCAGCAACAAACTACAGTAAACTACAATAAACTTCTACAGTAGAAGTTTAAATATATGTATCTTTATTTTATATAAAATGTTGCTCGCAGAATAAAAACAGATGCATTTTCAGATAAAAATCTTTTGATTCACTGCAAAACTATTTTTACAACTATAAAAGCGGAAGGGTAGTGATCTCTTTAAAACAGTTGTTTTGCTTATAACTCTATTATACAACTTAAGGTATATTCAGATTGAAATATGCAATTTTTAATGTTCCCAAAGACCTTTATAAAACTCTGCAAAAAGAGGAAACATAGAAAAAGTCACACAACATGGATATGTGAAAACAATTTCTTAGCTACAGTCTTTTAAATCTATTTGAATTGTACACACTCTCATGCTTTATCTCTCTCAGGCATACTGGGTGGTCCCCAACTGGGTTTTAATGATTTCTCTTTTTTATCGGTACTGTATTACAGAAAAATTCTGATCTCTGATTCTTACTTGTATTTAACAACTTTATTAACTTAAAGTACTTCAGCATCTCTCACCAGCTTATATATTATTCAAACATATACCTTCTGCAGTAGTCTAAAAACAAACAATTATACAACTACTTCAGTTTTTCTATAAGCGATATCACAGAAATGAAGAGAAATTTCAAATTATGAGCAAGTCAGGACATGGTTTTCATGTTTTGATTCAAAAAATCAATTTCAGATTGATTTTTGTCTATCTATCATTATTGTCAGAGGATTAATTGATGAATTTTTCATTTGGTGAGCTGGATAGAGTAAGCTTCAAGGCACACAGTGAGAGTTCTAATTTAGTGTGCTTTTTGACCAGATTAAAAAACAGCATTACATTCAATCATAATTTAATACATTATCTCAAAATAAAGAACATCTTTTTTATGGTTTACTGTTGAACTTTGTATAAAATAAAGAATTTGCATGAATGACAACTTTTTGAAATCCATAATCTAAAATGTATTAATAGTATATTAATTTCAAATTCATTTTCTAATTTGATCTTTCACTGTTACAGTCAAAGCGGGCTGTAAGGCATTTAAGCAAATAGTCCTTTATCCTTTAATTGCCCTCACTTTACTTTCATTACTTGGAAGTATCATGCTGAGGGTGGGGGAATAATGTGCAATTGCAACCTTACTGTTTATTGTGACCATTAAGACAGATAATCAAAGAAGGCGTCTTAAAAAAATTCAGTAATAATTGATAAACAATTATCAAACTCTGGCAAAATACCTATAACTTGACAATGATATAAAATTAATTTTAAGAGATACAGTTCAGAACTTTAAAAGCACACAACCACCTTATAGCTGGAAAGCTTAGTAGCAGACTAGAATATCTAGCTGTCCTTGGATATTAAACTTCGGCTCTGGAATATCCTTGCCCATTAAGAAACCCTTGGTTTACCAAGGTCATGGAGATAATGAAATGAGCTGACAGATGGCTAGAGTGTGGGTTGAACACTGCACTAGATTGCAT
The DNA here is from genome assembly GCA_032468155.1 of Oxyrhabdium leporinum. Taxonomy (NCBI): domain Eukaryota; kingdom Metazoa; phylum Chordata; class Lepidosauria; order Squamata; family Cyclocoridae; genus Oxyrhabdium; species Oxyrhabdium leporinum. The sequence continues at coordinate 44,711 of JANHFL010004682.1, forward strand.
AGTGGAGCACTGCTTAGGAGCCATTAGAACATCTATGCTATGACCTTGGTGGCACAGAATAAGACCTTTTTTCTTCCACCGAGTATCTACTAAAAATTGTCCAAAGGATAATAGGATAGCATGGACCTGACCCAAGCTGTTGGGGAGGGTTTTCATGTACTCTTGAAGATATTTAGTTTTAGAAAGTTATTTGAGATAATGTAGTAAATTATGACTGAGTGTAAACTCTTTTTTAAAACAATCTGGTCAGAAAGGACACTAACTTAGAATTCTCACTGTGTCTTGAGTTCACTCTATCTAGTTCATCAAATGAAAAATTCATCAATGAATTTTAATGGTAAACCATGACGGCTCTTCAAACTTTTTTTTTGCAGAGGAAGTCTCTCATATCCATAAACAGACTGAAGGCAGTTTTCATTACAAAGAATGTAGCAAAGATGCGAGTGCAGTCTTTAGTCCAGTCAATTTTTTATTCTTCTCCTTGAGAATATACATAGGGTTATTGAATGAACTTGTGCTACTATTTCTTGTTCTATTTTGGCTTATACTAGAAGAAAATGTCATTAAAATCTGATTTTACTCAGGGGGTAGTGCTAAGGACTTTAAAAGTGGTAATAAAAAAGGATCTTCATTCATATAGACTATCCTCTATTTACCATTCCTAACTAAGTTGTTCAACTGGATTGTGGATATGCATCTATATGTATTCTGGAATGATAATATTCTATTATTTAGAATAATTTCAATCTAGTTTGGGGCTTAAGGTTGAAACATGGAATGTACAAATCTGCTCACCACAATGGACGATGTGTTGAGGGAGCGTGATGGACCGTGTATCTTAATTTATGCCCCTAGATCTCTTATTGGCTGTTTATGCCATTGATCATGATATCTTCCTGGGCCACATAAGAGAACTGAACATTGAAAACATGGTTTTGTGGTTTCATTCCTATTTTGTTCAACAATCTGAAATGGTAGTTTTGAAAGAACATAGCCATCAAGCCATTAAGTGCTATATTCAATCTCCAAAACTTTTAATACTTATATGAAGCCACCAAGAGCTAAATGCTTCCTTGATGAAGATGGTACTCAGGTCTATTTTCCTTTTCCATCAATATCCAATGCTACTATTACTTATTTTTAAAATTATGATTTTTTTTCAAATTAAAAATATAAATTTAAAGAAAAAAGAAAGTAAAAGTAGATAAGTAAAATAAATATAAAGAAATGACTTTCAATCTTCTTTACAGCACTTATAAATGCATTTATATTTTATCTCTTTCTAAGGTTACATCATAGGTCTCTTCTTTCCATATTCTACCCTTTGTAATCATCAAACCCATAAATCATAGATGTTTTGGGATTTTTTTTCACTTTCTCAGCTTTAAAGGGCTAGGGTCACTAACAAATGCTATTCTTTTCTCTAATCAAGCAAGTCAATTTTGTCATCTCTGCAAATTCTGTCATCTTCCATCTTTCTGTATCTAATAATTTCACTAAAAATTATCATGTATACAAAGTATCACCCAAAAATCTTTTCTAGTTGTTTATTAGTCCCATCATGAAAAGTTCTGGTTTTAGTTAAATATTAAACTTTACTTTTTTTTTAAACATCATTGCACATATTTGAACCCAAATTTTTCTAGCTTTTTTACAATTCTACCAAGTATAATAAAATGATCTTTCTTGTTTCCACATGTCCAACATAGATTTAAAGTGCCTTTATGTACAGTGCATTCCAGAAAGTTTTTTTAGTGTCATATGCCAATAATACATCATTGTGTAACAATTCTCTTTTAAATTATAACAATATGAATTTCAGTCCTTTCAGCCACATATTTTCAACTGATCCATCTGTATGTTATAACCAAGGTTCATAGGTTATTTTATAATACACTTTTAAACTTGTTCTTCCATTTCAAATTTCAGCAACCATCTATACATTTTAGCAATTACATGTTCTCTTTCAAATTGTCTTGCATTGTTCAGCTCCAAATGTTCTTGTCTACTTTAAATCTTTTTCTTGGCTGCATATATGAAAATCATTGGAAACTAAATGTTTTTGTGATCAGCGGATCTATTGACTTCATCTTAGACTCTCCCTTTTTTTCCGAACAATTCTTGATATGTCAACCATTTCTTTTTGTCTGCTGTTTCTTTTCAATAAAATGCTTCTGATGCTGAAATCCACGAGCCATTTTTGGGCACAGCCTGGGATAGTATCTATTCCATATTCTTAGTATGACACTTCTGACATGATTTCAAAATCTACATTAACCTACATGTACCATAAAACCCCCATACCATCCAAATCTCAGGTCATGCTTTTTTAAATATAAAAATATATAATTGGCGTATTTCTCAGTAACATCCAACTTTTTTCATCCAAACAAATTAATTAACAAATTAACAAATTAAGAATTAAGAAATCACTACTCACCAAAGAACATACCTTCAAATAAATAAGTATATGGCATATAACTTGTGTTTTTTAAACAAAGGTAAAAGAAAATTTTGAGGTAGATAATGAAACATCGATTTTTAAAAAGGATAAAACAGATGTTCAGGAAATGATTCAGAAACTTGCCCAATGTATGAAAAAAAATCAGGAAAATATAAAATGATCAAGAATATAGTGTAATAATTGGGGATCTCTCTGCATTACAGCTGGTCCAAAATACAAAACTAGTTGCCGGTGGGCTTCTGGTTGCAATTCAAGGCACTGGTTATTAGTAAAGCACCTCATGGCACAGGACCAAGTTATCTAACTATCTCCCATAGTTTCTGCCCATCTGTGTTGCTCTCACCCTGATTATATTCTGGAAGACGTTAAAAACTTGGCTATTTTCCCAGGCCTTGGGGTAAAACAGTGATGGAGATGCAGGAGACTTCCTTTTTGTTGTTATTGTTCTTAACTGGCCTTATTTGATCTAATGATTCTGGCCAGAATTACTATTTTCTTTGCAGTCAGGCAGCCTCTAATCTCAGAAATAAAAATATATAAAATAAATAAAATGAAATACAAATATATGAAATTTCAAGATTATGCTGGCTGGGATGACATTCTTTGTAGTCCAAAAATGTCTTGTAAGGTCATATGTTCCCAATTACTGATACAAATTTTCAAGCTGCTTTCCTGGAAAAAACACATGCTACTGATAATGATGGTACTAGGGATTCAGTCTTTGACTTTATTTTGTATCACGGGTGAAATTTCTTTATGCAGGTCTTACAAATCCATGTTTTGTCTTGTCTGCCAAATTCCTAGAAAAATGGATATAACCAGACAGGCTATTTTACACTTGGGAAATTTTCAGGGTAAGGCTAGTTCCTTTCACTTTCAAACTGTTTATCTTCATATTGTGCTATAATCTTGGAGTAAACACGCATAGCTGTTTTAGAAGACATAACCTCATGAAACTTTATTTCATACACAACACACTGTGGAAGCAGCCTAAATGTGTCCTGGTTAAGAAACTGCTTTTAATGGTTAAGTAGCACTTTCCATCTTCTCCTAACACATCTTGGCAGACGCTCTGTAACATCGCATTCATGATCTTGGTGATGATGAAGTCAGGGACTAAACTTTTCAAGCAGCTATGAGGTGCAACTCATTTCAACTTGGATTGTAGGAGACTAGACATCAGGTTTCCACTGAAACATATGCCTTTTGATTCACAAGGTGCTACTTAGCCATTAACGGGATTCTGGAATGGTAGTCTTGTGGGCAACCACAAAACTGTTATTAAACATTTGTTCAATTAACTTTCAAGAGAGTGGTAGATCTGTCTGTAAAAAAAGAGCAGCTGTCAATTTAAACTGAAAAAAAATACTTATCACTGATTCTGGAAAACTCCTCCAGATATGGAGTTCATAGCTTCTAGAACAGAACATAGCTTTGTAATACAGAAATCAAACAAAATAGATTTTGTTTCAGTAATGCATGAACAGCCCAGCAATTATTACAAATAGCTACTTAGAAGCAGAGCAGAAAACACTTTGACTGGTCTATTTTTCTTTTCTTTCTTTCTTTTTTTGTTTTATAAGTGAGAAATAATTAGGCAACATAAGAAAACAGGATAATGTCTGCATGTCTAATAGGCACATCTATATTCACAAAAGAAAACATACTTTAATAGAAAATAAAATAACACAGACAAATTGTAGAAGGTAAAAGAAAGAATGCTACCATTAAGAGTTATAACAAATAATGGATAGCAAATTATACATTCATATTAGCAACATATTAAACAGACATAATTCTGAATTTTCAGAAAAATTGACATCCCAACATTTAATCAATTCTAATAACTTTACAGGTTGCATTAATCTCTCAAGAGCAACAACTCAGATGACTGATTATCAATGATGCTAAAAACAGCAATTCATTTGAATGTTAATTTCCCAAGCCCGTTAAGGTAATTTATTTCCAAAATATTCTTTCCTTTAAGTCTTCTTTCCTTCATTTTCCTCTAAAAGTTGATTAAATAAGCAGAATGCTTTATGCCCCTTTCAAATGCATTAATTCAAGCACAGACCTGGATGATTTGACCTGTGTACATTTAATACAGAAGATTCTCTCAAACATGGCCAAAAATCACTGCAGAATACAAATATTGCTGCTGCCTAGCCAAAATAAACTTTCTCTTTGGTTCTTTTTTCAGACTATTCCAAAGAGAACAAGAATTAAGAAAAACAATCTCTACCATACTAGACAGGAAAAATGATACTTAAAAATCTGCTAGTGATCTACTTCTTAACACTTTTTGATTGTTTGGTGTACCAATTTTTGACTGGCTCAGCTGGGTATATGAGATAAAAATCCTGTACAGAGATTATATCTAAACTTTCAACATTCCAAAGGAAATATTATAGGAAAAAAATCTGCTATATAGTTCTCATTCAATTCAAATTCAAATTAATTAATCCAAAGAACCAGGATTTTTTCCATTTCAAGCAATAACCAGTCATAGTCTAGTGGTCTAGTGTTAGAAACCAGGAAGCTGAGTTGTAATCCTGCCATAGAATAAATGCTAGCTGGGTAGTGTTAGTCCAGTCACTCTCTCAGTCCAACTCACCCTAGAGGATTGTTGTGGGAAAATAGGAAGAGGAAGATAGATATATTTACTGCCTTGAGTAATTTACAAAAATAATAAAGGCACAATGGAAAAATGTAATACCCTTTCCCCAGCTAATTCAGACAAACGGTTGAATAAATCTTTTTAAATGTTTTGTTATTTCTTGTTCAGATTTTTCTCTACATTTTTGCTTTCCCAAATGTTTGCATTATTACCTCTCCATATGTGTTTCTAATTATTTAAAGATGGTTATTTAAAGGTTATTTAAAGATGCTCAAAACAGGTCGCTAAATTTTGGCAAACATTTCTATGGGTACGGACTGTTCAAAGATACTGACAGCTACCTCAAATTTCACACATTATCTTTTTTTTGGGGGGGAATCCACTAACAGGAAACAAAATTTAACATTTTTTATATTATTGATATAGATACAAATACAAATAGATATAGATGCATAGAATTGTCTCATATATATCACTTATTTTTTTCTATATGAGCATTAATATTTACTACACTGAAGTTCTTTACTAACAAGCATAAGAGAGTAAATAAGGTTTGCTGTCAGCATGAATTGGGGTTTTTTTTTCGGGGTAGCCTGCAGAACAATCATATTAAAAGCTACACACATTGCAAGTACAATGACAGTATTTAGTTGTAAAGATAAAAATCACTGGTCATGACATTGGAAGAACAGCCTTCATGGGTCAAAAGAGATATACTAGATAATAAAGTAGATAATAAAGTTTTATACAAATGTAAAGCTTCAGAAGCTTTTCGAAAATGCTCATGCAAAATACCATAGACCTCACCATTAGTACACAGCAGCTTGTGTTTAGAGGCCCACTCAAACTGATATGATAGTTACATACAGATTCCATAACTAGCAGCTATGTATCTTCTACAAATCTGGCTAGTACTGCTAGGTACTAGGTCTATAGTAACTTGTGGTAATTAATTACATCAAGTAAATATGAGTAATTTGTATAAAAATTTGGAATTGAATTCATTTGCTGGCCTGGGATGTTGGATTTGGGGTCCATTCCCCAGTGCACTGAGGGATTTCCTGTCTCTTCTTGCAGGGAGGGGAAGTCCTTTCCTAGCCTGGAAAAACAGATCTCAAATCTAGCCAAAACCCTAGTGAAAGACAGCATTCTGAGTCCGAGTCTGATAGAAATTAGAATGATGTGTTCACTAGCATTTTTTCTCCAAACATCAGTTTTCTGAAAGGCTTAGAACACTGGCCTTCACTAGCATTTATTTCACCTCTGGAGAGGAGGAGAAATTACTAATAAAGACTAGGGCTCTGAGACTTCCAAAATGACTAGCATTCACTAGCATTTTTGTCAGATGTGATGTCCATCCCTGCAATGCATGAAGGTTTTTTTCCTCCAGAGGGAAAATTCCTTAGTACGCCAGAGGCATGGATATCAAATATGGTGAAAGTCTAGTTCTCACAAGTGGGTCAGGGCGAAGGCCTGGATCCTTTTCCTTGCCATACCATGTTCTGAAAGCCCAAGCCCTCTCTTTGGTACTCTGTTTATCAATCACAACTGGGAAAGTCAGGCTTGTGGTTGCTGAGTGAAGCAGTCACATGGTGTCTCTCTTACTGACTGTGATTCTGATCTCAATTGTGGCCGTAGGTGAAGGGCACCTACACTAAGCATGCTAAGTGCAGGTGCATTTTAGCCCTTAAAATAAAAAATCCCTTAACTCATAAAACAGTTCTCGATCCCCAATCTCAGTATTTTTTCTTAATGTAGAACATAAACTTTATAAACACTTAACTTCTATGCTGAAGAGTCATCTAAAAGTATCACATCACCAGAAATTTTATTTCAATATCTGAATCAATCTTTCCAATCTCTAATTATGCCTTGTACACCAAAGATACAAAGGAAATATCTAGATATTTGTAACTTTCCTGCATGTCTCTAATTGGACCTATTCATTATTAAGCTTAGTGGTTAGATATTTTTTAAAGTTTATACCTTATTTTCCAACATGTTGAAAATAAAATATTAGGTAAGATAAAACCTCCAGATTGATCAGGGATTTTTGAATTCTGATTCAACTTCGAGTATCAGAAAAGAAATGGTAAAAAAAAAATACCAGTAAGAACTTATGTTCTTTCCTCTCAAATATGAATTCCATTCTATTAAAGGAGAGTAAACAAATAATAGTTATTTTTCTGAGCCATCAAAAGTTGTAACTGTTAAAAATCAATGACAGACTTTTCTGCTATCTTGGGCAAAAGCACAAACCAAAAATCTACATGTGAAAATCATGAAACAAACTTAAACATAAAAATAACAACTCTTTCTCTTAAAATCCAGAAAAATACGCAAAAACAAAAATCTTGGCCAAATGAGAGTTTGACAGAATGTCATCCACTAGGGACTTCTTGCCTTTCAAATAGTAAGGTCTTTGAGTGTAGTCTGCTTCTTGTTTCATCTTGTTCTTCAGCACAACTTCATGGGAATTTTTTTTCTAAATATGCTTGTATCAATTACATATGCCATTGCTAGGGAACTATTTTTCCCCATCGCTGCCTGTGCCAAATAATATCATAAAACTAGATCACTACAGTAAATATTTGACACAAGCTATACAGGTAATCATTTGTATCGCTTATACATGTCTGTATATGTGGGCTATTTTAATCATAGTTAAGAAACATCAAGAACAGACACAATCTTCCTCTACCTCTTATTTACTTGATTTTGTTTCTTGTAGCACAAAACTATTCAGAAACTATAGAATCCTATTCCTCCCCCCCAAAAATACATCTTGTAGTTTTATCTATTGTTGCAGGTTCGGTGGCGCAGTGGTTAGAATGCAGCACTGCAGGCTACTTCTGCTGATCACTGGCTGCTAGCAGTTTGGCAGATCGAATCTCACCAGGCTCAAAATTGACTCAGCCTTCCATCCTTCCGAGGTGGGTAAAACGAGGACCCAGATTGTTGGGGGCAATATGCTGACTCTGCAAACTGCTTACAGAGGGCTGTAAAGCACTGCAAAGTGGTATATAAGTCTAAGTGCTATCGCTATTCATAACTGGAAACTGGAAGTAGATTGAATTTTGAGACTCCATCAGCATCAACAATTTTTCACACCATTCTTAAAACTTTCTTAACAGAAAAAACTGATTTGTATTCTAGAAATCTTTTGCATAATAAAATAGTTTTGTTTATTTAGCAGAATATTTTCACTGAAGTAAAACAAAACCAGAATAAGACAGAATTAAAGGAGTGCCAGGGAAACTGAAAATGACTTGGTGCATGTGCTAGAGTCCTACTCCCTCACTCCCCATCATCCCCATTTTTGGTATATACTACTCATTCAAGGCACACTGAAAAACAAGGTTTTGAGGCTTTATCAATTTTCCCCAAACTTAACTATGTAGATAATATTACTTGATTCCAACACTAAAATAATATGAATAGTGTGGTTCATTTTCATGCTTTACGGTCTTAATTTTCACATTTTATTTCCCTATGCAGCAATTTTGCAAAAAAACCCCACCTTCCCTAGTTTAAAAACTGCACTTCCCCATGATACAACTTTTTTATAAGCTTGATTTTAAAGCTAAGCCAATCTTGTGAACTTTGATAATTTTATAGTCTTTTAAAATAAAACAGTAAGGAAGCTACTTCAGTGTTTAAGCAGTAAATGTTTTGCTGGTAACAGCTGAAAAACATACCAAAAGTCATTCAACTACCATTCCCCCAACACAAAGTGACTTGACAGACAAGATTGACATCAGGGAACTCATCTCTGAACGAATAGGCCAATAGCTGAATGGCAGAATCCTCCGTTACCACTGCCTGAATGTCAGATAACACAAAGAAAATCTTACAAAGGTCAAAGCATGGAGATGGTTCTTTATAGCTGAAAGTACAACTCATTAGTATGGAAAACAATGAAAAAGGCCACAAACCCCAAAATTAGCATCTGCTAAAGGAAATTATAGGAATGAGAAAAGCTTTCATATATAAAATCAGTAGATGAGCTCCTCTACTTAGTGCTTTCAGCAATATAGAGTAAATTTGCCACAGTTCAGTTTAGAAGTTCCACATGACTATAAACTACATATAGAGAAGATAAAAGATTAAAACAAGCCCTGATTGTCATAAAACAATGTAACCAGAAAGATTTTTAAAAGTAAATTGAATTATTTTACAAAGAACAATTTACTTGATTTCTATGTCTCCAAATGTTTATTCATTAATATTCTTTTTAAAAATCCCAGATTCAACTACATTTTTTCTTAGAAGTTTTTTAATGTTTAAAATGATTACTGCCAAGTTGGTTAATCTCTCTTATTGCTTCTTAGGAAATATACACCTTTTTATTTTACCTGAAAATTCATGAATGCCTAAAGACATAAGTAAGTGAAGCTTGAAGACTATATTAGAAAATTAATAGATTAGCTTTGTCCATTTAATCCATGTCTGCTGTACACTCACCAATGTAGCCTATATTTCAGGCAGAAAACTTTCCTATCCAGGCTATCACGGATCAATTTCAATTCAAGGTGCATGTGATCCAAATCTATTTACACTATATTTTCTACTATTTTCAAATTTCAAAATATTTTAAGAATATGACATTAGTTGACTTGTAAATATTTATTTTAATTTTGTTTCATTTATTCATTGTCATAGAACTGACAAAATGAACACAAATTAACTAATCTCAACAAATCAGAATGGCAAGCAAAATGATTGCTACTACTTTAATCTGCATTATTATTTATTTATATTATATGCAGCCCATTTTGCTACCCAGATACCAGCTTTCCTTCAATTTTCTGAAGATGGGCTCCAGCACGAGTCTGAAAGCTTGGAAGACAAAACCTCTGGTCCCGGTGATTGACCCAGATTTGATTCTTCCTTAACTTTGTATGTAATGACAATAGAATTTTTTAATTTAAAGAAAAAAAAACAGAAAAGTAACTGAGGTATTTGTGAAAAATTAAGGGAATGGCAAGCTATTGCTGCTCATCTGTATGTCAGCAATTTACACAATATTTTAGCATCTGGCTTTACTTAAGAGGATCATGAAAATATATCCAAGATTAGAAATTGTTAGCTTCTAATTTAGAATCCCAAACTCAATTTTTTTTCAGGTTTAGCACATTTATTAATATTTTTACATTAGTGATTTTTCCAGTGAAACTAAGTATTAAAATAAGATTGATTTTAGATCATACATTCACCAGATTAAGGCATGTTCAAACTTTTTGTGCATGGCTATGAACAAAAATAATTACTAAGAACTAAGAAACCTATAATGTTAGAGATTTTCTTACAATTTTAAGTGTAACAAGAACTTCTTACTGGACTATGCATCCTGGAACAGTGTTTTATTTAACCAATTATAGAGATTAGCCTGAAAGAAGTTACCACTTAAAACTGCATTAGGCCAACTTTCCCATTATTGTATAATAAAAGCAATTTTTTTTCTTAAAGGAACATTTTATAAACATTAGAAATAAATGAAGTCTCTAAAAACCTATGTTTCAATTTTGCTAAACCGCCAAAGTAAGCAATAAAAGGAAACAGTTAAAAAGAATTTTCCATTGAAGGTTGGTGAGGAAGTTTCGGTCAGAATGCATAGCTAATTTTCCTTCCAAATAGTCTATAGGTGATTAACCTGAGAAGGAACAAGATAAAAATGTACTGGTGCTGATTTAAGAAACAGGAGAGAAGATGAAACGGGAGCGATGACTTGCAGTGTTCATGGCACATTTGTCTTTCTGTCTGAGAAGACCCTGCTATCTATTTGTACCCAGTGTTACCAGTGTAAATTTGTAGTAGTCCTTGAACAAAACGACAAAGGTTTGGAGTAACAAACACATCAGCACACTTATCTGATGAGACAGAGGAAGATTTATCAGTTAAAAAAAACAACCCTTGTTCTACAACAGAAATTGACAGTGAAAACAAGTCTCCATAAGGAAGACTTCAAAACAAATGAGTAAATATCAAGAAGTAAGAAACGCAGAAAATCTTAGTAGCAATGCTGTACTGTATGAAGTAACAGTGACAGGAAACTTTAATTACTCCTTCATCTGTAGGAAGCCAAACTCTTTCAAACCTGCTCCTTGCAGAAAATGTCTTATTTGTCTTGCTGACAACTTTATCTTTCAGAGAGAAGACATGCGACAATCAGCTATTCCTGAATTGATACTAATCCGTAAAGAAACCTTACTCAAGGGAGTGGAAAGAGCAGGAATGCTGGAGTAAAGAGAATGCATAATCTTGGAATTAGTGGGGTTTTTTTACAGTTTATTCTACATTGTTCCAACTAACTGCATCCAATTCTGGATATTATGCTTCAAGTTTGATTTAAACAGTCTGAAACAAGTTCTGATAAAAAAATTAATAATAACCAGGTACTAGAAACCAAATCCTATAAAGAGACTGAAGGAACTGAACATATTTCAACTATGGGTAAAGTTTTTGTGAATATTAGAAAATCATTATATGCGATGAATTGTCCTGTTGGGGAAATTGCCAATTCTTGTGAAGTTAGAAGTTCCTGAAAATTGCAGAAACTTAAGGAAGTATTTTAAGCATCCACTCTGTGTGTGGTGTTGCCTAATAGCATTACCAATATTCATATTCTCTGACCTTGATTCACATTTCTAAAGCCAATCAACTTCTTGGGAAATGTATAAAGTACATTGACAACCGAAGAAATTGACCAGTATCAGAGAGAAGCTCTCAGTACAATATTAAGCACAATTGCCACACAAAATATCTCTGCAAAGCCTCCCAAGTTGCTAAGTTTGAGCTGGAACTACAAATCTGGGAAGACCCTCAAACCGCACATCAGTTTCATCTGGGGAACTGCTAATCCATTTCAAACCAGAATTGAAAACTCCATGGATCAGTGGGTTCATAACCAATTAATCTTGATAAGGTTGATTTTAAATCTATTCCTTCCCCCCACAGCCTTTATGCACTGGAACAATAACTTGATATAATTACTTATACAGCTTGGGTTGAGATATATAGCTAGGAATCACAAGTGTACTGATGGGCCCTGATCCTTTGTTGACAGATGTGTTCACCTAGTGATTTCATATAGGTGTTAAAATAGGACAGGCAATAAAATCAGGTTCTGTGGTAACCAAGAGATTAAGGATTTGGGGTTCAATTTGTTCTCCATCAATATCAACTGAAATTTGGAGAAAAGGGGAGATCCAATGCAACACCATATCCCCCAGAGTCAATTCCTATAATCATTCCAAAAGGATAGCATATCGGTAATATTGAGAACTACTGGGAGATTAAGAAGAGAAAGGATGATTGCACCACCCCTATTCCTGCTATGCTAAAGAAATCAATGCTGTCTTAGGGCTACAGCCCACCATGAACTCTGATTGAAGAGTACAGATAGTTCATTTCTTCCAGAATTTTCTAAAGCTGTAGCTAGAGCTTTTCTTGTGATGGTTGGCTCAGGCTCCCAGAGATTGACATGAGTTCATGGGTGAAACATTCACATCAACTGGAAGCTACAGTACCTGGGGTGGGATGGGGGGGCATGGATACAGGACTAAAGCACTAGAATAGATCTGTGAGATTTCTTACATGGCAAAGGTGCCCCTTAATTATCTGCACCTGATGCAAATTCCATTTAAGAGCTGTTGCTGCCCAGAATTTCCTATTTGGAACAACTGTTTTGTTCACCAGAAACCCTCTGCTCCTTTTTAAACCATACCAGTTGATGTTTCACTAAAATACTCTGACCCTCTGACTGTAATTCAGACTACATTTTGGCTCCATTTTCTAGATTTCTGATTATGACCAAGCCCATCCAGGAAAGCTAAGGGCAGTCTTACTATTTACCAATCTGGCGTATAATCAACTTAAAATATTAACTGCCAATGTAAAAGAATTTCAAATTCAAGCTAATAGCATAGTTTTTTTCTAGACAAAGAAATCAGCAATATCAGTTACAATATGATTTTATAAACTACAAATGATCCATCTATTTATTTCCGTTCACCTTTTTATTTTTACATGAAAACAAGTACCCCTCCTGAAAATATAATGGTGGAAAAAGAGTTCCCAGAACTCTTTTCAGAATGCTTCAATGCCAAGATTCTTTAACAGTAATTATGACAATTCATAGTAATGTGGTTCAAATCTTAGGTGATTATAGTAAGAGTTATAGAATTTTTATTTCATAAATACATTTGGACAAGGATAATTCAGCTTTTAGTTACAAATGGAAAATTTATTTTATCCAAAATTGATAGATTTGAATTTGGTAATCACCTTGCTAAGTCACTACATTTTGAGAGTATTTTCCTTAGTGTGACTACTGTCCACACATTTCTTACATTTTCAACATTATTATTCAGTGAACTTCACTACCTGGGCTTTTGGAATCCTCTGTAATGTCTCTTAATCATATGTTAACCTCTCCATAAGCTACCTTTATACTTTCTAAATTTGAAAGCAGGGATATTGCTTTCATGTAACATATGTTTTCTAGATAATGTTCTTTTATTGCAAGAAATTTTATTGCAATATCATTGATATGTTTATAATGAAAAAGCAGCACTTTTTATTAATTTTGTATAAATTATCCTCAACCCTAGAGATTCCCTGGAGGGGAAGAACATGTCTGAATTTCACTATACAGTGCCACAGGCAGAAAGTGAGAGAAACTAAACAAGCCCATCCTGAAGGAGAAAAAATGCCTGCAGCTGCAAATGACCTATTACATGTCTCACTGGAAATGTTTTCATGTTGTAATTTGGTAATTTCAAGAAAAAAAGACAATTATCAACACCTTCAGTTTGTTCTTCTGTTATTTGATTTTATAAAGGATTTTTAAATCAAAGATGACAGATTATATTTAAAAGGACATTGTTTTCAGATGATTATGATATTACATAATTTTTGTATGAGAATCCCTGTAGCAGATTTATTTTGTGATTAGTTACAGCAAGGAGTTTGCAATGGGAGATAGAAATACTTGATTTTTATTCCACAACTAATATTCTCATAGATCAAAGAATGTTTTTCACCTATTTTCAATCGTTTCCATCAGCATTATCTCTTTGTTGAATTCCATGGTCTTATTTTTGCTTTGGTAGCTACAGAAAATCTTGAATATATGAACATGGTTCATTGCGATTGTCATTTAAACAGCTATGAGAAATCTTAGCCAGTTATCAAATATTTTAAATATAGAATAAAATGAATTATATTATAAACTGACAGTCTTCCAGATTACAGGTCTGACAAAGAAACTTTATCAAACTCATTGCCAGAAATCTGATTCATGGCTTATTCATTCTGAGAAATTTCAATAAACACTTGCAAAAGGTCTGCAATGGTGAAGATGATGCAGCTCCACAGAGAACAAGACAACAAACAACCCTTCTTTCCACTTTTCATATGGGAAGCAGAATTACCAAAATATTTGCATTAAAATTCCTGTGACTTCCCCACATCCAAAATTAATAGAAAAAAAGGGATTATTTAGGAGTTTTATATATAGGGGAATCCACAGGGTATGATTAAAAAAAAATTAAGCTGTGACAGTGTGATCTGTGATCACTGTCAACTGTTTGTACATGCAATGCATATTAAAAACAGAAAAATTTCAATCACACTGTTCCAGCAGCCATCTTCAGTTTTCTGACCATCCTGTGGACCAGCCTTGGCCATTAAAAGGCAAAATGCAAATCCTTCTTGAAGCACTGTGAAAGAAAATGAAGCACTAGTTGTCACTGCCTGAAGGTACCAACATACTTTAGGAAAGCAGAGTCTAATAGCATGCACAAATCTTAACCTCAGCAACAAAATCCTCTGCAAATTGTTATATCTTCTATACTATGAATATAGCCACCAGTTCTATGTGTAATTACCTAACCAATGGAAAACATGAAACCTGTGCCACTGTGAAACAGTGTTAGCTTTCTCTCCTGAGTTATTAATTTTGTTCTTACTTCTGATGTTGCTGTGCAATTATGAAACTCTGCATTTCACTGGGTTCTTTTTGACAGGAAGGCAATGAATGTATGTATACTTATTAACTGTTTTAAAATATCATAGAGATAAAGCAATCAATTCTGAACCTATGAAATATTCATCTTAGATATCTACCAAAGTATGCAGGGTTACTCTTTCAAACCACATTAGTAATTTTTTTTACAGTTTCTAAAAAGTGCAATATTAAAGAAATAAAGATTAGCAGGACTCTCTCATACTGAACCAGTTCTTGCATGATGTAATCCATATTTAGTGTGTTTCAGATATTATTTTGAGGAACGTATGTATTTCTAAGATTTGAAAACCATATGCTTCATGTCAAATGTAAAAGGAAACAGAAGGCTCTGTGTTCAAACAAAGAAGCAGATATTGTATTTAATATTTATCAGTACAAATATCCATTTAAATCTTGCTAAATGTTGCAGAAAATAATTTGTACTAGTTCTACATTGTATTTTGTGACAATGCATTCTTCCATGTGTATAAAAAGCACGACTACTGATTACAGAAAGAACAAAGATTATTTTATTATACCTTTACACAGCAGAAAGATTTCTATTTTTTTTAAAAAATTAACAATGTAAATAAAAGGTTAAGGACTAATAAATAAAAGGATTATCTTTTTTCATTTTAGGCAAGGCTAATAAAAATGTTCAACTAATTATTACGTCTTATTGACAGCAGATTTCCCTGGGGAAGTTATTTAAAAAGTTTAACCCCTGAGCAAATTAGTTTCTCTTGCTTTTGAAAGTGTCAAGTGCATTGATTGTAACTGCAAGAAGGGTATCTTCTGCCTAGAGATTCACTTCCTTTACAATCTTAAACAGTCTCCTTCCCAAACTGGCTTTGATTCATCAATTTAAGCCAGATCAGATGATATGAAAGGCAGAAGCAGCACAGAAAAGAGGCCAGCTGTTAAAATGAAATACAAATTGGAGGAGGATTACAAATCATGGATATGATAGGACAAAGCTAGAGAGAAAAACAGATTTGAAAAAGATTTCGGAGTGACAATATGAATAATATGATAGAAATTAAGCATAATTTTTATACTTGCTTTCTCTACATTTAAACTTACTTGAAATTCTAATCAGACCTAAATCAGCAAGGCTTTTTATATACCTACATAAATCTTTATCTCCCCTCTCTCTCTTTAGTATCCATAATCACTATGTGGCATCCCATACAAAGTATTAATAGTATAGAATTATAATATCCAAATAAATTAATGAAAATACCACCTAATTCTTAAAACAATAAAAAATAACGGTAGTTGCTAGGAATATTTTTTCCGTATTTAAATATGAGGGTTATTAAAACTGAAGAAATACATTTAAAAACATCAAGACTGTGCAGGAATATTAACAAAACAATACTACAAATCACATCCCATTGAAACAGATTCACTAATATATATAGAGAAAAGACCATCATGTATTTATTCCCATTATCTTCAAAATCTGAAACTTTACACCATTATTAAAATTCAAGTACAGCTACTGCAATGAGACTTATGCTACTTTGCACATGAATCATAGACAGTGTTCCCAAACTTCCACAAAGTAATTGGATTTTCAGAACTGCAAGTGGCTTTATTCCAATTCAGTCATGACAGGGCCAGGAGGTAATGATACATCTGCCGTGATGCAACAAGCAGACCTGTCTTCTGTCAAGAGTTGAAATCATAAAGGAATAAGCTGTCATTAACAACCTCTCTTCAAACACTAGAGCTGTCATCTTATTGTTTTGTTCTACTGGCTTGGGGGGCAATGTGGCTTCATATAGTCTGTCAATGAGAATTTAACTATTCTACTTACTTTTCTGTGAGCCACTTTTTCTAAGCATACCCAAAACTATGACAAATTCTCAACGTAAAACCAATTGTGAGAAATATCCATGTAGCCGTCTTTGGGAAATTCATTAATTCAATCTAAATTTTCAGACACTGCTGTGTATTCCAAATAAAAAATGTATTTTTTAAAGTGACACTTAATACTCTGTGTATTTTCATAAAATTTATTTCCTTAATATTTGTATCTTGCTTGTTGAAATGAAAGAGGTTTTTCTGGCAATGGAACTCCTTGTTAGTCTCATTACACCTCTTCCCCATTCCCCCAACATTCATATATTCTCAAAATCTGTTGGTAATAAAAATGGAGAATGCATGTGGGCTGAAAAGAGAGAAAAAAATCTTTGTGTGCAAGAACAAGACCGTATTCCTCCATTTATCAATCCATAAAATGATTACCTACCCCTAACTAATAATATAACAATTACTATAAATTAATTTAAGCCTCCAAAACTCCAAAACTGTATAGAAGGGTATTTCAAGACAAACTATATTATATGGACATTCTGTGTAAATATGCTATAGGGTTTTCTGCAAAGTAAGGCCATCGTAAGATAAATTATTTCATGGAGGTAAAAACACAGGAACAAACAGGATTAGAGCAGATATTCTTTTATAATAGTTTCCCTACCCCAGAAGTAGATTGGTGTCAACTCTGATGTGTTTTATGAAGGTTGCTAAGGCAGAACTATTCCATAGGTCCTTTGACAGCTAATGTGACCCAAGGCAGGTTAATACTATTATACTGTATTACTGCAGTGTATTATATAGTCTGTTTTATATTATATTGATGTTGCGGTTTAGTTTATATTTTTTAAAAGTGTAAAGTATCATGAATCATTGACTTTGCATTATACAAATATATCAAATAAATAATATATTCTGCACAATCTGATTTTATGAGAAATACCAAGCCTATAATCTAATATTAAATTATTAGTGTATATTTCAGCAATTCACCCCGAGATCTTGAAATGACAGTCATGGCTAGGTTAGATATGCAAAAAGCATTAACATGTACAGACTAAATTTCTGGAGTGTATGGTGAGAAAGAAAATAGATTTCCCATTATTTCTTGATTTTATTCCTTCTGCTCAAGTTCTTACAAATTACATTATTAACTACAAGTTAAGGTGTATCATACCACTTGTTAAGGATTCTTTACATACTGTTGTTTCAATTTGATTCTGGAATCTTTGTATTCAAAGTATACTAGTGAATTGAACTGAACATGCATTATTATTATTATATAGATGATATGTCAGGCCTTACTAATAATTACCAAAATGCTTTACCTAATCTTGTATAGTATGACAGATTTTACTGGATATACAATAGACTGGAATGAATCTAATATATTGCCAATCAACATTTTTTTTATAGAAATATGCAAAAATGAAGGTTATTTTCTAGAACCTTATACATTTGAGATTTTTTTTCAAGAAAAGCATTTGTTAGTAGATGTGAAAACTATGAGCTGTATCACCTAGCATCAGAGGTAACTGATGACTGAAAATACACATAAGTAAAAATATAAGGAATAGAATAAATATTAAAGTGAATTCAAGATCAACATTATTATATCTTTAGAAGGATACCTATTTTAATTCTACTTACATACTTTGGAGAAAATGATAAGCAAAAAAGTAAATGTTTATGGCATTTCATTCTTATCTAAACTGCAACTCCCAAATTAAAATGGGGTATTTAATTTTTCCGATTTTCAATTGTACCTTTCTCATGTATATTCATTTCTATGTTTTTATGTAAATGAGTTTGATATAAACTACTATATGTACAATTAAATACTTATCACAATAAAAGGTCAGCTAACAATTCCTGCCCTTCGTGACTAAGATCACCACAAGAAGCAAGATAAAATTCTCCACAAGGAGCTAAAGGGGAAAGGCAGCTTAATTTCTTGCAGAGCTAAGTGGGTTTTATTCTCTTAGTCCCTTGCACAATGTTCTGCCTCCAGTCCCATGGAATTCATTCAAGTCCTCATAAAATCCTGGGATTCCACAGAATCCATCCTATTATATGGGTACAGTGACCAATGTAATATATTAGATTTAAATTCTAGAATGTTCACTTCTTGTCAAATTTTCCTTATGGAGTAGTTATTGCTCATAATGGCATATTTTATACACCCATCCTTATTCAGTGATCAAGTTCTGATGCAGTGACCAGATTGCAAAGCAAAAGGGTTGCTAAGGGATCTTGTGACAGAGAGAGAGAGAGAGAGAGAGAGAGAGAGAGAGAGAAACTGGGAGAAGGATATTACCAGAGAATATACGCCAATCAATTATGCATACATAGCCGATCTCAGATTTTTGTATTGCAGAGATTGCAAGCTCTAGTTACTTTATCTTCTTAACAACAAACATAAAATTAATTATTTTAAAATAAAAACTAAGCATTATATCAACTTAATGGTACAAGTCAAACAATCAAATTGAACAAATTAAACATTTAAATATTTGGAAATATATTTTAATTCATCCAGAATTGAAGGCATCAATTCTGTGATAATCTATTTCATTCCAAAAATACTTTCAATATCATTTTTTTGTGAATCACTCTAGTAGTGACTTTGTACTGGCAGCATTTTCTTTACAGCTAAGGTGCTAAGCCTTCTGACATAAAGTACAGCTTTTCACATATAAATGAGTTAGCATCATTTTATTCAACATTCTTAAGAGCCATGCTTCATATTCCTCATAGCATGCTAACAGCACTCTTCAAGTGGAAATTTGTTTCAGTAGGTTTTGCATGAAAATGTACCACCTGAAACATTGGTTGAAACTAGTTTTGAGAGGTGTTCTCTGCCCAGTCTTTGCTGATAAGTATGTATAGTTATGGATCTGAAAAATGTGGCTCATCAGCAGAATTCTTGAGAATGCTTAGGTCTGAAAAATATATACAAGAGTGTTTAATTTGGACTTGGAGAAGGCTATAGCCAATATACTGAAGTGTTGGAATGACCATCTATGAAATACACCTATTTTTTTCAACAGTCTGTTTGTTCCATGCAGGTTTGAAGTTCACAGAATATTCTACTTTAATGGTGCTAAATGGGAAATATAGTAATGTCCCATATCCAAAATGCCTGTGCCCAAGCCTGAATGTTGCAACTGAGAAAAATGCCCATGTATTGTTGCATAGTCCTCTGTATTTTATCTGGCGCACTGAGTTATATCGCCCCTTTCTTACTTAATGCATGGGGTGGGCAACACAGGATGTGCATTTTGCAAAACTCACTAAATTGTAATTGTGTTTAAAAATACTGAGTTCTCACATGATTATCTTATAAAGACTTTAAAGTCCCATAACAAGATCTTGTGATATTTTGGACTAAGATTGTACAAATCTTGTGGGATTTGGTCACCGAGTAAGATTTCAAACATTTTGAAATGTTTCAAAGAGCTATCAGTACAATCACGCAACACAGTCAAGCAATAAATCACCCAATAAAGAATCCCCTTTTTTTGATGATTACAATTACAAATACTTTGAGCATAGAAAGAATCACAAATATACTACAGTATTTAATTATGACTTATCTGCCAATCAACAATCTTACATAGAGGTAATTTTACCCCACATCAATTTATTACAGTACCTAAATAATTTTTTAAAAAAGCATTAATAAAGGACAAAGATAGAGAACTGTAATAATACTTCAATGGCAAAAGAGTTGCATACAATTGCATAAAATAAAAGATATTATTTGGAAAATTGTTTGGAAAATCAAAACAAACGAGAAATAACTGTACTATGCCTGTAAACACATACAAAGGCCAAGGACTAATTGTGCTTTTCAGGAAATAATATATTGTAAGGCAAGAAATACCATATTACTCTTGGTGAATAATCAAGAATGAATTTCTCTAAATCATGGCTTTTCAAATAGTACATTTTCCACATCAAACTTTGTGTTTTCTTTAGCATTTCATTTAAAAATAAAAACATAATGGAAAAGTTCCATGTGTAGGAATCTTAGCAGGAAAAAAACCCTTCACAAATGTGTCATAACATCATTCATTGTATCATTTTTCTTGGAAAGACCTTATGCATTCTCCATGCAGAAAACAATATCAGTATATCACTTGACACCAATTCATCAATTAAACTGAATAGCTATATCTCTTATTTTAGAAGTCATAAATGTGCCCTCATCTAAACCATGGATACTTTTTGTCTATATCCTAAGTTGCATTGTTTTTACAAGACAATTATTTCATTGGCAAGACACTAAGATAGAGGCACAAAAGGAAATGGACAATTCCCAAGAAAAACAAAAACAGCAATAAAATTGTTGCTGGAATACTTGATGTTCCAGTATGTTCTGAAGTGCCTTAGTCATGGAATTCATAGTCAGTAATTCTAAATAGAACTTGCAAGGTTGGCTCAAAGTTGCCGCACAATCTTAAAAAGGAAGCCTTGTCAATCCACACTATTTCCTTTAAATATGATAAATAATTATATCCTTTCTATAGCTATACTATAAACTAAGACATAACAGAAATAGAAATACAGCTTGCAAATTTTGAACTACTTCCCAAACCAATCTACTTTCCGTACTTATAAAAAATTACCTTTTATTTACCTTTACCTTTAT
Source organism: Oxyrhabdium leporinum (assembly GCA_032468155.1). Lineage (NCBI taxonomy): Eukaryota > Metazoa > Chordata > Lepidosauria > Squamata > Cyclocoridae > Oxyrhabdium > Oxyrhabdium leporinum. Next base: position 66,276 of record JANHFL010004682.1, read on the forward strand.
TTGTACGTCTGAGTAGCAATACTACTTTAAACTTTGTTGATCCTTAGTTTTCATATTTCTCTCTTTGAAGACTTTATTTTCACATTGACTTTGTCTTTATTTATGTGTGTCTAACTTCTGTCCTGTTTTCTAGCAATAGTTTATGGTAATGTCTTTGAGAGACAGGAGGAAGGGAAGGAAAAGAAGCAAACTAGGCAATGGTCAAATAAGAGGCTGCTTAACCCGCAGACCCAATGGAGCTGTGGGAAACTTCTAGAAGGTTACCCTCCCTAGTTTGTTGAACAGTAAAGGGGTGGAGATATTTACTTACAGACTTCAAAGATTTTTTTTATGTAACTGTACAATAAGCATAGTATTAGTATTCATCACTGGTGCTTTTTAATCTGGACTACCTCTAGGGGGGCCAACAATCCAGCATTCCTTTATCTAGCAGATCTGTTGTAATTGTACAATGCTTTCTAAAGTTCCAATGCTTTTTTAACTTCTTTTACAAGAAAATGTACACGTACTTTGTGTGATTATATCATTTATATCATTGTGTTCTTCATTGGGAAAGAAGAGTTCAGTCTTACACAGCATTTAACAGAAGTAAAAACTTGGAACTAGGGATTCCAAAATTAAGCAGTTTATCCATGTTGAACTCAGACTTTAATAGCAATAGCACTTAGATTTATATACAGATTCATAGTGCTTGATAGCACTCAAGTTTATATTGTCAGCAAATTGTCCCCAACAATTTGGGTCCTCATTTTTATCCACCCCAGAAAGATTGAAGGCTGGTCAGGAACAAACTCCTGGCAGTGGGCAAAGTTAGCAATTCTGCATTCTAACCACTGTGCCACTACATCTTCTCCTTTAAAGGTGTCTCTCAGCCATTCCCTACTGTTCCTTGAAAACTATTCCAAAAGAAAGAAGATCCCTTTAGTAAGGAAAGTACTGCCATAAATAAAAAGCTAGTGGAAAGGAACGCTAAAGAATGTATACTCTTCTTTCTGAAACTAGATGGTAGTACTAAAAGTCATGTAAAATTAACATTGATTTCTACGAATACCATCAATCATGTGGATCCAAAGATAATAATATCTGTCTGTCTTCTTTAAAAACAATTCTGGATGAAACGCACTACATAAAGATATTTTAAAATTAATGTGTAGTTACCTATTTCATATTCTAAGCCACTTATAACAATCATTCTTAGGTGAATATACAAATTCATTGATTTTGAGAAGAAGACACCGTCAGTTGTCAGTCATGCACATCCATTATTTCGTTACAAGGTCCAAGATTATGGTGCTTCAAACAGTTTGTGGATTTTAAAGGACTGGAATTGTAGTGATTTAACTAAAATGTAATGCTGCATTTTATGTGTGGGAAACTGTGCTGCTGCTACCATAGCAACTGCTCATAATACCAAGAGCTTAGCAATAACAAAAAAGTGAACCAAAATGATGACTCAGTTCATGTATACATCTAAACACAATAATCATATAGTGACATATACAATCTGTTATGTGAAAAAGACCTCCAATATTTAGCCAAGGATCATTTTGTTTTATGTTCCATTCTTAGTTGTTGTTTTTTAAATAGAAATGTTTCTAAAGAAAGATATGATGAAAACAGAGAAATGTTTGATCAAATAAAGTTCTACTTGAAGAGCCAAAATGTAGCCCTCCTTCAAATCATCTTGCTCTAATTTCTCAGAAGAATCTGTATCTAATATTACAATACCTCATTTATCACTATAATGTTGCTTTGGCCTGCCTTCTATATATATTAAGACTGTAAATTCAGTCCCTACTGCCAGATCTCTGTACCCAGATCTGACACAGCATTGCGGGTTACCTTAGATTCTATCTATGGCCCTCTTTCCAAGCCAGTATTATTAGAACAATTATGTAACTAGCCTATTGCAGATGAACTTAGCACATTTGTACTGGATGTAGAATTTCTTGGCTTTCTTAAGACACTTGGAAAATTAAAATATAATTATAAATCAATGATGTGGTCACATTTGGAATGCTATGTACTGTTTCACTAGTCCATCTTTAAAAAAAAGGCACAGAGCTGGAAAAGGTACAGAAAAAAAGAAAATAAAAATAGTTTTCCTGTATGAAAGAGGCTACAGCATTTAATGCTTTTCAATTTACCAATAAAAATAAAGACAAGAAATAATATAATGAGGTTTATAATATGCAAGGTGTGGAGAAAAATTTGCTTCATATGATATAAAACTAGAATTCTGGTTTTGTGACTATTTGTTTTTCTTCTAAGCAGCAGCCAAAGACAGAATTAAACAGAATTAAGATTGAGGTGTTTTCTTACACTACAGTTCCAGTGACATTACTTCCTGAAGACTATTTTCTCCAAGAAACAGTATCTCCAATGGAACCAAACTTTTTGCCAGGCATCAAAGTGAATTCACTATTTTTAAATTTAGGTTCACTTATAGATGCCTGTCCAATCCTAAAAATGGGTGGGTAGAAATTAATGCACCTTTACTTGATAAGTTTAATAAAATAGTTTTTATAAAATTGCTATTTTTCTGTCACTGAAAACTGATGTTTGTTCTACTGTTGTTTTTAATTTACTTATGCTTGTTTTGTTGTACTAGCTGTAACCCACGTATGGTCTGTGACAATTTTGTAAAATATATAAATATAGACAACTGTGTCTAAAAGTATGGAACGTATAGCTCTCCCCGGGTGCCAAGTTAGACACTTTAAATAAGAACAAAAACTGTCACACTTGCCAATTGTCAATGATGTATATTTTTCAAACTTCTATCCTGAGACCAATTTGCTCAGAAATTGGAACCTATTTTCAGAGAGATAAGGCAGCTACAACCCAAAGTGTACAAGAGAGTACATTATAGGACACTCTGAGGCAACATAGGGGAGAATAATGTGAGGAAAGAAAAATAATGTATTTCTACAGATTCCAAAATTATCCCACTGAATGAAGTCCCCATAATCAGCTTCTATTAATATAATACCCTGGAAGCAAACATGCTTTTTTCTTTATCTTATAAGACATAAAGTGGCTGCAGTGGTGGGTTGCTGCCGATTTAACAGCCGGTTTGGTGAACGTGCATGCGCCTAAAGCGCTTGTGCACATCACTGAAAATGGAACATTTAGAAGCTCAGCTGCTTACCTTCCAAGTCAGCAACGGTAAGTAGAACAGCGGGGGGTGGAATCAGCTGTGCCACGCGATTGACATGAGCTACAAAGCAGGCAATAAAGGGCAGGATAGAGAGCGCCTGAGCCAACTGATCGTTGGAGATACCAGTTCACCTGAACCGGTCCGAACCGGCTGAATACCACCTCTGAGCAGCTACAAAAAGCAGGGTTCCTCAACCCCTGGGCCACAGTCCATTTGGAACTGGAACTACTGGGCCATGGCCCATTTGGAACTGAGTCGCACAAGTGGTGGGCAAATGGCATGCATAGCTCCATTTGTGAGGGCAGCAGGTGCTCACACTCGTACATAAAGCTCTATTTGCACAAGCGGCAGGCCCTCGTGGAGTTAGACCAGCTCATGCACACACCTGCACATAATTATTACCTTTTCCCTGCTGATCCGCCAAAATGGAAAGGATAGGGACTGCTTTTCCAGCCTTATACCACATAGGAATCAGTATAAAGAAAACTCAAGCTAATAATGTTTCTATTATTACTGAATAATAAGGAAAAGGAATAGTAATAAAGAAAAGGATTCCTTTTAAGGATAAAAAATGAAGGAAGCAAAGAGAATGACTGCATAACAAACCAAAATGTCCTTTTTGTTTTATAAAAGTTGGAAAAAGATGCACAATCAATATAAAGTATTTACCCTATTTTACCCCTACTCATCATAAAATCTGTAAAGTCAAAGCTGTTTTATTGAATCAAAGTTGTTGATTGAATTAACTGTCATATTAAATTCACTGTTTAAATTATTCTGGCTCTCTTCCTTTCAAATTCCTATGTAACTACGTAATGGAAATATTGACCTTAGATTCTGGTTTCTTTAACATCACAGATATGAAGATTATGAGTTAGAGGAGACTTCAGCAGTTGACAAAGAGAAGGAATGGAGGAATGTGAAGTTTTTAAAAAGAATACAGATTTATTTAAATAAAATTAAAAGTAAATATTTAATTCCAGTCACATTATATTACTTACACTATTATAAATACTAGTCTGTTACAAGTAAAAATATGCTTGCTTTCCAAAACTTTATCATTTGGCTAAAAATGTAACTCCTAAATTAAATTTGGCATATAAATTATAGCCTGGAAGCAATTCCTTCCTATGAATAAATTAAGAGTTGCTAAACCTGATATCATTAACAGATAGATTATTTATATCCAACAAGCTTTTATACTTATATCTAAATTTGCAACAACTATTATAGTTCAAGGTCAATATAGCAGTCACACGTGGAATAGAGACTATAACTATTTTAATCAGCTATGCTAATAGATAGCTATTTCTCCATATTAGGACCTTCTTCCTTCTAGTAATATACAAAGGGCAGAGTAAGCAGCCTTTTGATGATACACTGTATAGTATTATAGTTTCTTTGAAGAGCAAAACTTTATAAACATAAATTATAAAACGTAATTCATAATATATACCTGCCAACACACAAACATTCAAAGGGTCATATTTGAATGATAGGTCATGGGCATAAGAAATACTGTATAGAGATGTAGATATCTTCAGGGCCTATAAAAAGAACTATTGGCATAAAATAAATTAAACACTCTATACTGGCACCTAAAAAAGGAGAAACCTGAAATATTTCAGTTGGGCAATGTGCAATTTGAAATCAATTTGAAAATGAAATTATAGACAAAAAGTGTTGGACAATGTCTTTAGTATTATCAGATCAATATTTATAATAAACATTCAGAAACAAAAATGTCTGTCACGCTCCACCTGGTTATCTTGTGTGAAAACATAAAGTGTATTACCTGGTCAATGGTGTCTTCACTTGTCCCATCTAAAAAGGGCTAGTTTTATTTTATTTTATTTTATTTTATTATTTTATTTATTTTATTTTATCTTATTTTTTGCCACCCATCTCACTGCAAGATGACTCTGGACAGCTAGTATTGCATATGAGTTAAGTTATCAAAGCAAACTAATCCTTGGTTAAAGTTCTGCTCCTTTCTCACTAAATATTTTTATGTAAATCTATTTCTACAGTTTTATCAGCCTGCAATACAAAGAAAAAAATACACACACTATGGCATGTATTCCCTTACCACTTCTCTATGGAATCCAAATGCACAACCTAATCATACAGACAACATCAATCACATGGTATTCTCTTTCATGATATTTTATTACATTTTCAGCACACTCCTACTGTCGCTTGCCTGGGTGCTAGGCCAAAAGACTCATGTTTAAAGAAAAGTCGAAATCAGGACTTCCAGAGGAGGAATCCAGGGTTGTGACTGAAAATATCTTCATGGCTCTCAGCACAGGAAATATTTTATAGATGACAAATAATAGACAAATGCATAACATACTCTAAGATATAGAATTCTGTCGTGGGTGTGTGTATTTGTATGGTGGCGCAGTGGTTTAATGTTTCTGGAACTGCTGGCCAGCAATGGTCTGCACTCCAGCAGTTCAGCCTGGCTCTGCGAAATGGGGTGAGCACCTGCCACTAGCTCCCTGGCTCCTGCCCACCTAGCAGTTCAAAAGCATGCAATGTTGCAAGTAAATAAATAGGTATCACTACAGTGAAGAAACCTAGCTGAGTTCGTGTGTGCGGAAAGTGGAAGCCGGCGCTGTACCTGGCTAGACACGAGGCAACAACACATAAGGCAAGGCAAGATCAGCAGAGGAGCCTGGAAGAGCCAGAAACCCGAGAACTAGTCAGCTGGAGGAAGCTAGTTTGCCCACTTTGGGGCACCAAGGATAGGCACGCAAGAATACTTTTGAAAAATAGAATTTGGGGGTAATATCAACAATGTCAACAGTGATGTTTGCTTATATTTTGGATTGGGTCCAAAAGATGTTTTGAAAAAAAAAATGACAGAAGAAGAAGAAAATGTTTTTGCTGACAAAACAGAGACTGAGTTAGCACTGAAAGTGCTATCTACAAATGATAGGCCACAAGAATGACATGGAAAAAGATGTTTCATTGCACATCAAAAACATTGGTTGAAGTTTCAAAAACAAAATGGGAATTACAAATAATAACTCAAAGTGATCTGGATAATTCTTTTATTTTGGATTTACAAAATAGGTTTGTTAAAGCCTGGATGATTATTGTGAGTAAAGATAAAAAAGAAATGAAAAGAAATCAAGCTCTATATTACTTGTATGGACTAAAGACTAAGATTGTTAGAAGTAAGTGAAAGGAGTATAAAGTTGGCTTATTTGATCAAGGTTTAAATAGGCATTTGTTATTTCTTGTAACCCTGAATAGATTTTTGCTGTCACCAGGAATGAAATGATGATGCTTTATGGATTTGTTTAGAGATAGATAAGAGATCGGACATGAGAAGAAGAGATCATTTGTTGTAAATTAATGCTAAGTGAAAAGTTATTAAATTGTTTATATTTGTGATGAAGGTTCAAAATCACTTCTTTATATATTTTTTCTTTTCTTTATTCTTATTTTTCTTTTTGTATCCTCTACATTTTTTCCTTTGTGTGTTTTTCTCTTATTTTCTAGTTTATTTTTCTTTTAGTTTGTATCACTTTTTACTACTGCAATTATAATTTTAATAAAATTATTTTAAAAAATGTCCAAATCAACCAAACCTTTACAAAGAATCTATAGATCAAATTTTAGTAATTTTAAAGTAATTTTAAAATACTTTTTTCTTTCACTTACAAATTTTTGGTTTTAGTTAAAAAAAATAGCAATGGCTCTCAAAGTGATAATAAGTTTAAGTTATTTTTTTGCTAAATGGTCCTTTCTTACCCTTCTCAAGATAGCAATATATCCACTTTGGATAATGGAGATGTCTCTCCCAATCTGCATATATAAGGAGAACAGGAAGGAAAAGGAGAAACTGGAACCATTCTAAGTCTCAAGTGAAATGTTTATGGAGACCCTCAAGTCAAATTCAGCACCAAGGTGCCCAGCTTTTAACTTTACCAAAGGCAGAAAGAGCAACTCTAAACAGATTTATTGTTCTGATGCAGGACAGCAATTCTTCAACTCATCATTTTACTTTTGGCACACAAATCATGCTACTGAAATCCAGATTTCTTTGAAACCACAACCAGACATCTAGTAAGGGAAGAATGCTTAAAGAAACAGATTGGAGCTATGTACCCTGTCACTTTTAACTGTAGTAATAGTAATCATGAATATGATTTTTCCCTTCAGTGATTTCTTATTAAATGCTGGTTACTTTTTTTTCATCTTCAAGTAGTATGCAGATGCTTATAAACTTCTGTTAAAAATGTAATTCTGGGTATTTTAATTTAAGAATAGGAGGAAACAATTCTTTAATTCATTTTTCTTTGATTCTATTTTTTCCCCATCTTATATAATATTCTGTTTTAGCATCATTAAAATGGCAGGATTTGACTGCTGGGAACAAGAATTCTAAGTGAAAAAATGAAAACAGAGTCAACTACAAGAAACCTTAAATTGAAGATAAAGAATATCTTTACAGGACAATATTTCCCAAACAAGTAAACCAGAATATGTTGGACCATAATTCTGGTTAATAACATCTATGCTGAGTTGATAATTACAGTACCTGTAATCAATCACATCAGGACAAAAATTAATGTACACTGATGTATCATCTAAACATTCTATATGAATTCTCAATTTTCTGACATGCTTTCTTTTTTTTTTAAAGCATACTAATGTAGCTTTAACCTGTATTTCTGCTAACCAGTATTGTCCTGAAATAGATTCACAAAACAATATCTTTGACATGGTGAATATAGATCATTTTAGTAAAAATGTTATACACAAAACTGTTGCTGACATATGTCACCAATGCATCAGAAGGCACATATAAACCTCATGTAAAACAAACTATGTTTATCACCATATCAAAAATGTTCCAAAGGGAAAGCAGCAACATATGTTCTGCTGAATGGCAGCAGTTAACAGAAATGGATTCACTTGTGAATAAAACAGTTGTTAAGGGAAAGAAAAGGCACATAAAAGGACATATTGATTGTTCCTAGGAAAGACGATTTTCACAGTTTGGGTACCACTATGGAGAAGGCGGTGGTTTACGCCAACCCTCATATTTCAAACTTTAAAGACAAATGGAGCAAGTCAGCTAAGTGTAATAAACCAAACCAGAAAGAAAAAACCAATACTTGCTGCCATGAATATACACACGTGCATATATTTTAATGGCTTTCTTAAAACGTCTGAGACTTGTTTCAGAAAAAAATTGGTGTTCTTTTCAACGTGCATTAGGGTTTTTCTTATTTAAGAAAATACATTCATTTACCCAATAAACCTTTCAATTATAAACACAAAATAGAAGCTAGGTTTAGATATACGTCTGCCTGGAAGCCAAAGTGTTTTGTAGCTCCTTTAGTGATAATATTTAAATTTTCTTTAAGAGTTTCTTGACTGAAACTTCAGAATTTCCATTTTTTTAATGAAAGATAGTGCATTAAAAGGGTTGAGTAATACGTATCATTCAAGGTTTAATTTCAAACAATAGATGTATATGGTCTAGCACAGTGATGACGAACCTTTTGGGCCCCGAGTGCCCAAAGCATGTGTGCACATACCCAAAATGCAAGCTGCGTCCCCACATATGCACCCTGAGCATGCACGCCATGCATGCGAGTCCACTATATGCACGCCTCCCATGCATGTGCTCCACCCCCGCACATGTGCAGCAGAGATCCAAAGGCCAGCTGGCTGGCAAGAGGTGCGCACGCATGCGTGGTGGAGCTGAACTGGGGTGACGGTGCGTGTGCCCACAGAGGGCTCTGCGTGCCACCTGTGGCACACGTGCCATAGGTTTGCCACCACTGTTGTAGCAGTTATAAAAAGTTCTTTCAACAATGGCTCTTAGGGCACGAACGAAAAGAACTACCCATATGAAAAACCAAATATGTAGCCAGGGCATAATTTAATTTTATCACCGCTGTTGAACAGGCAAGTCATCTTGACCAATAAATATAGAACTGTATACCTTTATCAGTGCAAGTTGTTGCAGAAAAAGCTGCAGGAAGAACTTCACAGTATGTATAGTTCCTTTTTCCACCTGCACTACTTTTGTGAATCCCAGTAAAAATCATGAAGATTTCTAATAAAGTTTATAGCTTTCAGATTCATTCCTAATGTAGACTCCTGTACCAACACAGGCATCCATAGCTGATGTTTGACTAATTCATAGCATAGTTCAGTTATCAGTATAACTAAAATGCTTGAATGGTATAAATAAAATGCTTGAAACAAACTGCTCCTAATCAGATCTGGCATAAAAAATGCATAAAGTAAGGTAAGTGTGACTATACCCTGCAGAAGAACAGTGGATGGCAGGGCTTCAGCACATTACTTAGATACTAAACAGTAAAATATTAGAGATAATCTCAGGTAAACTTTACATGAGCCACTACGTCATCCTTCAATAACTGCTCAACATTAATCATGTCAGTAGTAAGCTGATGCAATGAAACAGAAATGTCTGATTTACAGGGCGGCAGGGCAATGTTAGGAGAACAAACATACTGCAATGTCAAGAAAGGAATCACCAAGGCTAATTTAATTTCATCTTTGTGATTCACCCCAGAGAAACCAAATATTTCTATCTTCCATCACCACTGCTCTGCAATTATCTTGATGTTTACTCAGATTTATTGACTGAAGTTATCTTTTACATTTTATTTTTCCAATAATCATACTGGCCATCAACCAAATTATAGTGTGAGAAGACCTACATGTATGCATCAACACATTATTATTAGGTATGCTAAGTTGTCACTGGACTCTTGGTACTTATACTAAAATCACATGTAGGTCATTATATACGGTTTGCTACGTCTGCAATAATTAATAAGAATAAGGAGGAAAACTATAAAACATTCAACATTTCAACATTTAGTACAGTAAACAAAAAGAAAATACTGCTAGGATAAGGCTGTTGCTAAATGTGTTAGGAGTTTTAGAATTGTGGATACAGTATGTAATTGCTAATTATTCTCAATGTTACTCTCTTTTCCATATTGAAATTAAAATAAAATGGATACATTCTGATCAGTGACTGGTCTTGGTAATGAATTAATGCAGAAAGATTAAGGAGACTAGATATATATTTTCTAGATAGTTGACATGTGGATGAGGTAATATTAATTCCACTATATTGGATAGGTTTCTTCTTTCCCTTCACAGAACTTGTCATTTGTTTTATTCATGAATTCAGTTCTGGTGATGAGGTTTTAAGAATAACCCGTTTTTTCCTGCAGTTTACAATTAGTAACAGTATGCAAACCTATCCATTTATCTAACCATATCTCTATCTGTATCTGTATGTCTTAGATGATATATTTCACAATAATACATAGCAGAATAACAGAATAACAGAGTTGCAACGGACCTTGGAGGTCTTCTACTCCAACCCTTTGCTCAAGCAAGAGACCCTATATCATTTTAGACTAATGGTTGTCCAATCTGTTCTTTAAAATCTCCTCTGACGGAACACCCACAACTTCTGAAGGCAAGCCATTCCACTGATTAATTGTTCTAACTACTCTGTTTCTCTGAAAACACGACACACCCCAATAATAAGCCCAATTCCTAATTTTTGAGAGGTGGGCCTAATATTGCCCCTATCCTGAAAATAAGCCCGGGGGGGATGGGCATGGCCAACACAAGTGGCAGCATGGGCACAGGGAGGGGGGGGCTTGCAAGGTCCTGGGATCTGCTGAATGCTCAGAGTGGAGCCGTTTTGTGAAAGGCAGGAAAATGGGGAGGGAGAGGGATCTTGAGGAATGGATGACAGGCAGAAAAATTCCCATCCCCATTTTCTTGCCGTTCGTGAAAAAGGCTCCAGTTTGGACACACCAGCGCAGCCGCTCATGGCAGGATGCCAGCTGCACTGGTATGATAAAGCTCACAGAGGTGCTGCCATTCATGAGTGCAACGCCACAAGCCTTGCAGGGTCCTGCTCCAAGAGGCTGCGCTGGTATGACAAATCTCAAAGCGGTGTCGCTGCTCCTGCTCACAGCAAACAGCCTGGGGGTTTGCAAACAGCCTGGGGGGGTTTGCGGCCTTTATGTGCCCGGGACGCCTGCAGGATCCCTGGCTTCTGGGATCCGGCAAGGGCCAGCATTTGGGCTCCGGTGCATTCTTCTCCTCCCAGGCAGCGATGGTGTGTCCACAGCACATCCAGCTCATCGAGTCTGGCCTGCTGCACCTCAAAAAAAGTAAGACCCTCCTCTAAAATAAGCCCAAGTACTTATTTTCAAGTCTAAAAGAAAATAAGACTCGGTCTTATTTTCTGAGAAACATGATATCAGGACATTTCTGCTTGTCTAGGTTGATTCTCTCCTTGATTAGTTTTCCACCCACTGTTTCCAGAATAAGAATAAGGTAGACTATATAGGGACTCTACTTCATTTTACCTTCACAATAACAACACTGTAAAATAGGATGAGCTGATTTTGTATGACTGGCTTGGACATACCATAAATTTCCATGGTTAAGATGGATGTGAATCTGGGTTAGCCCCATTCTAGTTCAACCCCTTAATCACTACATCACACTACGTCCTTCTGGCTATTGTGAATCCATTGCTATTGAGAAGGGCATATGAATGTATCTAAATCTTGGTTGTTTCAGATTAACAATGAATATATAGCCACTACAACGTATGATCAGCAGATATGTTACCACTGGAAGGCAATGTTGCTTTTCTAGCTGTTGTCTGGAATTACTTTAGTGACTGTGGCAATCTACAAGCTCATAAATAAACTCACGCTGCACCTTCAATGAAAAAATAGAGAGGTATTTGCACATTCCTTTGAGTCCCTTTGATGTCCCATCATTTAGAATTTAAACTGTACATTCCACCCACTTTCAACTGCAAAAAGGAAAAATTGGGGGTTATAGTAATGTCAAATGATATACTTTGCATTAGGCTTTGTGTGACTGGAGGTGAATAGTCATAGGAATTGCTAGGGTGTGTAATGTTTTGTGGAGGCATCCTTCTTTACTAAATGTTAAATTTAATTGTGGCATGCTTTAACTTGATTAACTTGCTCATTAGTTATAGTATGGACAATGAAGCCATTCAGAATGTGTCAGAGAGTTCCAATTTCAAAATGAACTTCAATCATGAATTAAATAGGTTGCATTAAGCAACCCTCCTAACCTTGTTTGCTCAGCTACAACCCATATAGGAAATATGTAGGTATTAAAACTGGCATCCTTCAAAACGTTATTGACAGAATATATGAAACATCTGTGTTAATTTATTTCTTTGACATTTTTATGCATTGTCCATCAAGGTGCACAGGAAATGTTGTTTCAAATCTAATACTAAGAACAAAATTAAATTTTACGAATTGCATGGTAGGACAAACCCAGGAGCGTGTGTGTGTGTATGTGTATGTGTGTGTGTCTATCAGAAAGCCTTTTACTCCTGAGAACCATAACCATTCCAACTTAATATAGTTGAGCAAACTCAAGTGTTTAAAAAAAAACCACACCTCTTATGTTATATACAAACTATACAAGTGATCAAACAAATGAAGTTTCTTGGTCAATGGGGCCCGTAACATGCCCATCTTGCTGGAGTGGATGAGACAGGGGAAATATGGGGAAATATAGTCCCTCAGATAACCTGGCCCCATGCCATATGTTAGGGGAGGTATAAACACTACATAATGCTTAAACAACTTTCTGTAACTTTTAATACCTTATGGTATTCATTAGGCATCTTGCTGTAAGCAGGCAATTCCAATTGATTGCTTCTGTAATAAGGAACTACCATTTACTAGATTGTTAATTTGAATGTATATTCATTTCTAATAAATGAAATTAATTTTTGAAACTTTTACCAGCATGGAATTGCATAACACAGTAATTTTTCTGAAATTGTTTCCTAGTAATAAACTTTAGTAGGCTCTGTAATGTTTGACTCCATATTACTGGACTTGTGCATAAAAGCTAAAGGCAAGTGTAGAAAAAATACTTGCTGAAAAAAATCTTAGTGTTGAAACAAGAATGATTATTTCATAGCTGAATGGGGTAGACAATTGCCATATGGCAAGCATGTGTTTGTGTCTCCACTCAAATCTGTTTTTATTTATTTTTGTCTTAAAGTAGCAAAGCACTGAATCACTGTATAATGAGACAATGTGGAACAATTCTATGGAATCGTAAATCTGAAAAGGAAAATAATAATGAATAGAAGGTACCAGCTGAAAGACCATCAATGCCTTGGAGGGAGGCAGTTCATGAGATCAAAAATGCAAAAACACATCAAAACAGAATTGTAGCTTTTCATTAAAATTAAAAAACAAAACAACTCCCAAAGACCAACCTTCTAAAAGTTCACTGAAGAGTTATCCAGAATCCATGAGCTAATGCAGACTAACTGGTGCCTTCTCCTTCTGCTCTGTCATTATCTATCAGTAATAGATGGTTTAATCCTAAAAATATATGATGCGGTTTTCACTCTGGTACTAGCTTCCAGATGGAGAGGTAAAATTCAGAATGTCATTTTGTTTGAAAAGGTTCTCCATGCACGTTAAATTAATTAGCAGTTTTCTGTGAGATAAGAGAACTTAATTCTGGCAAAGAACATTCAAAAATTCTTCTCATACTTTTTACATTTAGTACACACACACACACTCAGTAGTTCTATGTAACCAGCATTTTGTACCATGTCACCTCACATGATATTTGATTTATGGAAGTATTTCTGAATTAAACAAACTGTACTTTGTACATTAAAATCATTTTCAAAACTAACAAAATTAAGAACAAAAAAGCAGTATTTAGAAAGATAAAGCAGTTTAATGTTTTTAAAAAGGTTTTAAATTTTATTAATCCTCTGTGAGTGAGAAGGGCAGTATCTAAGTTTGATTGATAGATATGAAGATAGATGATAGATGATAGATAGATAGATGATAGGTAGATAAGTACATTATATTTTATGTTTTAATAATTAAAACTGAGAAATCCAGTCTGGGAGAATGAATGAATAACGAATAAGGTAGATGGAAGGGACCTTGGAGGTCTTCCAGTCCAATCCCCTGCTCATGCAGGAAACCTATACCATTTCGGACAAATGTTGTCCAATTTCTTCTTAAGAACTTCTAGTTTTAAAGCAATCACCACTTCTGGAGGCAAGTTGTTCCATTGATTAATTGTTCTAACTGTAAGAAAAAATATTCTTAGTTCTAGGTTGCTTCTGTCCTTGATTAGTTTCCATCCATTGCTTCTTGTCCTGTCTCCAGGTGCTTTGGAGAATAGCTTGATTCCCTCTTCTTTGAGGCAGCCCTTTAGATACTAGAACACTGCTATTATGTCACCCCTGTCCTTTTCATTAAACTAGACATACCCAATTCTTGCAACCATTCTTCATAAGTTTTAGTCTGCAGTCCTCTAATCTTTGTTGCTCTTCTCTGCACCAACATCTTTTTAATATCATGGAGACCAAAACTGGATGCAATATTCCAAGTGTGGTTGAATATGTCAGGTGTGGTAAATGAAAGTTTCTCTCTCTGTCTCTCTCCCTCCCTCTCTCCTTCCATCTCTCTCTCTCTCACACATACACAACCTATCCAGCCATTCACCCATAGGGATATATATATTTCTACTTTGTGCTTTTCCAAATCAAGTCTAAAGTCTAAAGACCATTTTTAAAAATTAGCTCAAACTCATTTTAGAATTAATATCAGAATCATGTTGTTATACAATTTTTATACAATTAAACGTTGGTTAAAATGTGACATAACTTTGCTAGTAGTGGATGCATTTCAGTAAACCAATTCAGTAGATTAATTGAATGACCGATTGTATATGCCCCAAAATAAATTTCAGTTGTTAGCAACCACCTAGATTTTCTTCGAGGACCTGTTCACAACCTGCTTCTTCCAGCAACACACTCTATTGCCACTGAAATTTATCCCATATATTTTACAATTGTCTTCTTTTTCCTTGTACGTTTTCTACATTATAGGCTACCCAAGAGAGAAAAATCTTTGCACAATATGTCAAAAATATGATAAACTGAGCTTTATCATTTGTGCTTCAAATGAGAACTCTGGATTGATTTGTTTTATGATCCATTTGTTTTTTTCGCTATTCATGTCATTCAAAGGAGTCTTCTCTAACAACCAAGCTTCTTTGGTCCTGCTTATTAAAAGTCCAAATTTCACTTCTATAGAGTAAACTATACAGGTAAACCACTCTTTACACTATTCAAATCTTATATTTATACCGGTAGGTACATGATAGCATCCAAGTATCTTTTTTCAAGGTCTTTATTGATATGAGCGGTCCTTGGTGCTCTCTGAGCTTGCTTGTTTTCTTGAAGATGTTTCATTACTAGGTAACATCGTGCTAGTAAGGAGTGGAGTTTACTATCAGTTTATACTCTAGTGGCTTGCCTGTCAGTGTTGGTGGGGGGTCTTAGAGATTCTTTAGCTGGTCTGTTGGCTGTTGACTTCTTTGGCAGTTTCTTGATTGGGGTATAGTTTACTTGATTGTTGATCTAATGTTAACCTTGGAGTTAACATATGCTGATCTGGGTGCTGATTGCTGGTGGAGAGAAGCTTCGGACTTTTTGTTCCTTTTTGGGCTGGGTGATCGTCTCTTTTGCATAGCCTATAGATGTTGTTAATGTCTATGTTGTTAATGTCTATTGATAGCTGATCTGCCAGAGTGCCAGGCTTCTAGAAATTCCCTGGTGTTTTGGGACTTGGCTTGGTCTAGGATGAATTGAAACTATGGTTAAATGTGTATATGTTGTGAAATTAAAGAATTTCTGACTTCTAGTTGCTGAATGATAGTTGCTGTTTGTGGATGCGTTCTGCCAGTCTTCTGCCTGTTTGTGGTACATAGTGGTTGTTGCAGTCCTTACATTGTTTTTTGTAGATGACTCCTGTTTTTTTCTTCTGTTGTTGGGTCTTTTAGTCTGCTTAGGATGTTTTGAAGGGCTTTAGTTGGCTTGTGTACTATGCTGATTCCATATGATTGTAGTAATCTGTTCGTGGTTTCTGAAATATTCTTGATGTATGGCACTGGAATTCTTTTTAGGGTTTGTGATGGTGGTGCTGTATTGGGTTGAGTAGTAAGGGACTTTTTGATAAAGTTGCGTGGATATCCATTTTGTTGGAATATGTTGTATAGATGCTCTATTTCTTTTTTCTGCTGTTCCGGGTTGCTGCAGTGTGTTTGGATTTGTCTAAATAAAGTCCTTATGCAGGTTCACTTATG
Source organism: Oxyrhabdium leporinum (assembly GCA_032468155.1). Taxonomy (NCBI): domain Eukaryota; kingdom Metazoa; phylum Chordata; class Lepidosauria; order Squamata; family Cyclocoridae; genus Oxyrhabdium; species Oxyrhabdium leporinum. The sequence continues at coordinate 82,663 of JANHFL010004682.1, forward strand.
GGAGGTTGGGTTGTTGCTTTGGTAGTGGTAGTGATAGCATGTGTGGTTTTTCTACAGACTTGTGTTTCTAGTCTGACATTGTGGTCTCTGCTGATCAGGATGTCAAGGAAGGGTAGCCAGTTATTGTTTTCTTCTTCTCTGGTAAACTGGATTCCTTCAAAAATGTTATTGATGGTTCTGTGGGTGTTCTCTAATTGGTCCTTTTTTATTATGGTGTAGGTGTTGTCTACATATCTGATCTATATTTTCGGTTCTATTTGTGGAAGTGCTATGGCTTCTAAACATTGTTATGACAACCTCTGCTATAAGTCCTGAAAGTGGTGATCCCATATAGGTGATCCCATTAATTTGTTGATAAATCTTTATTGATACTCTATCAAGTGTTGATCTGCAATATATTTCTTGAATGTTGTTTCTTTGCCATTGATGGTCAGTCCTAAAAGTCAGAAGCTAACTATCACTTCAATATTTTCAGTTTTAAATATTTTCAGTTTTAAGTCTTCAATTATGAATGAATGCTACATAGTTACTAAATTAACACAAAACCTGTTACTACATTTAGAACATAAAATACATTAAATTCATGCCATCTGAAATAATTTATGTTCCACAAAGGAACTGGAAACAAAGAAAGAGAGAGAGAGAGAGAGAGAGAGAGAGAGAGAGAGAGAGAGAGAGAGAGAGAGAGAGAGAGAGAG
>JANHFL010004682.1:83460-112470 GCA_032468155.1 Oxyrhabdium leporinum
GAGGGAGGGGGAGGGGAGGGAGGGGGAGTGTGCAATGATCACTGCTTGCTGCAATCTTATTCGGATAAAGCTCTCATATACACTTATGCCACAATTATTCTCATTCTGGCATGCATTGTTGTCAGGTGCATGAATTTTGTCGTAAATGCATGCATTAGTTGAATTTTTTTTATTACCTACGTATTTGCAAATGGTTGCTAGCTGAGGTAGTCACTATAGGTGGGGTGAATATAATTTTATTTTCCTATCCCTAATCTTCCATCTTGGTATGTAGGGAATCCAATCTTACCGTCATGCCTCCTGTTATTGCTATCTCCTCCTATTATCTCCTACACTTTCTGAGTGATTTGAGTTGAATTGGGTCAGCATGGGTTGATTTTTTTGTAGATACTAATAATTAGCTATTGTTATTACTTGATGGGAAGTATTGCATTGTCTTGTTATTTTTCTGTTAATTTTATTGCTAGATTTTGTTAATAGAAGTGTGGCAAAGGACAGGTTTTCAGAAAATTCAAGAAAATTAAGTTTTATTATCAATTTACCAGAAACTTAATTGCAACTAATCAGAAAATCCTTGTAACTTCAATCACAGATTTTGCCCTACAAAAATCAATAGCAGCACATTATTATAAAACACTGCAATACAAATTTAGTATTAAGCATCTGACAGTCCACTTGGTTCACTTGTATACTTTATAGAAACATATTGTATTTAAATGCATTTCTTTATAAAACCATAGGAGCTTAAGTGCCTTCTAACATCAAATTCTTATAATAGGTAGACATCATTTTTATTTGAGACAGAATTAAGTTATACGTTTTAAGCTAATAAAATGGTTTTTTTTAAAGATCCAATTTAACAAATCATTACATTAATTTTTCTATTTTAAACCATACATGTAACAATGAATTTCAGTACATTTAAAGATTCTGAAACACAACAGAAATTGCATACATGACTTGAAAATAAAACAATAAGTAGACATTTGATATGCATTAAAACACCATATATACAGAACTGTGTACACTAACCCCCAAATCATCCCATTAAAGAGTTTCCCCTGAACCCTTTGAGCCTTGTATGATCAATTAAAAAGCTTTATACACAGTTCTCAGAAAACTCTAAAAGTGATTGTTAAATTTAAATCTGTAATATGAGTAGTCAGTTATTAAATTTGTACCAGTACAATAACTATATTAAACTGAAATTCAATTTAAATTCAAAACAACCATGTTTAATTTCTGTCCTGCCTCTATCTAGCATTTTGGGAAGATTGGCTTCCAATACAGTATAGGTAACCCTTGCCTTACAACAATTCATTTAGTGACTATTCAAAGTTACAACTGCATTGAAAAAAGAGACTTACAACCATTTTTCACTGTTACAACCTTTGTAGCATCCCCACGATGATGTGATCAAAATTCAGATGCTTGGCAACTTATGACTATTGCTCTGTCCCAAGATCATGTGATCCTCTTTTGCAACCTTCTGACAAGCAAAGTCAATGGAGAATCCAGATTCACTTAACAACCAGCTTACTTATCAACTGCAGTGATTTACTTAACAACTGGGGCAAGAAAGGTCATAAAATGGGACAAAACTCACTTAACAAATGTCTCACTAATAAAAAATTTAGGTGAAATTATGATGGTAAGTTGAGGACTACCTGTATATCATTCAGAAACCAAAGCATGACATGCAGTTTGGGATGAGTCGTGCACCTCTGTTTTAGGAAAACCCATAAATATCTTACCTCTATAGCTCTTTTAATATAAGGAATCTGAGTGCCGCTATCCAGATCTTCATTTATAATAAGCCTTCTTGCCCACTGTCCTGCTCTGACAACACCACTGCCTTGAATTAAAATCATCAGTTTATCAGGATTTATTAGTGCATCCTCACTCATAAAGATGAAACTCCTAGGTTCAGTCTCTTCTGCATCTACCTAAAATGAGAACAAATTTAGTGAATATAATCGATTACACAGGGTCACATAATAAACAGTTACCGGAAGAAAACGGTGGCTGCAACCAGCAATTCAGATTGTATTTATCATTGATATAACAAATAAACTTCTAACCAATACTGCCTTATCCTAAGACAAAAAAAAAAAAAGAGCAGAACCATCCTCAATAGCAAACTGCAGACGAAAACTATCATTTTCCATACATCATTATCAGTAGCATCTTTTTATTTGGCTGTTTGATTTCTACATTATCCTTTCTTCAAAGAACCCACAATGGAATATTGGAGGTAAATTAGATTAAGATTTAATCTAGGTTTACAGATTGTGCTTAATAAAATATACTAGTAGAGGTTATTACTATAATAAATGGTGTGCTAAACCATTTATTAGAAATAGCAATATAAAATAGGGGGGGGTATCATTTCTCTAGAGATCCCCAATGGACCTCTATCTTGATACCTGTATTTACCTACATTGATAATATGCTGCAGATTCCCAGGGAATGGAGTAAGTCTTTAGTAGTTCCAATCTATAAAAAGGCAGTAAACCAACCTAGCTCATTACCATCCAATAAGCCTTTTGTGAATAAATAATAAATATATGTGAAATGTTCTACTACAAATTAACTGACTTGATGAACCAATAAAGAATATTAGCTGTGGATTAAGCCAGATTTAGATCATGTTTGTTCAATTGTGAATCAATGTATTACTTTAAATTAGATACATAATGAACGATGTTACTCTCTCCTGGGAAGATGATGGAGGAAGAATATTTTTGTGGTGTTTCTTTCCACAGCTACAATAATCAGGTAGCTGGCAGTTGGCTGGTTTTAAAAAGCTGTACTTTCAAAGCAATTTTGTTTTTTACTTATACATTTTTTCCACTCCACCACATCTTAGACGTTTGTGAGCTTATCTTTCTCTTATTCTCTGCAGATAGTTAAGACTGATGTTTGTAGCTTTACATACCAGTAATTACAAAAAATCCAGTTAGAGCGCCAAATAGCAATAGCAATAGCACTTAGACTTATATACCATTTCACAGTGCTTTACAGCCCTCTCTAAGTGGTTTAAAGAGTCAGCATATTGTCCCCAACAATTTGGGTCCTCATTTTACCCACTTCAGAAGGATGGAAGGCTTAGTCAACCTTGAGCTTGGTGAGATTTGAACTGCCAAACTGCAGGCAGCTGACAGTTAGCAGAAGTAGCCTGCAGTACTGCACTCTTAACCACTGCACCACCATGGCTCATAAATGCAAAATTATGAGAGAAAGATTTATTATAAAGATCCATGCATTACAAAATGTTTACTTAATCTATCTACAAACAAATTAGTCAATATGTACCAAGGCTTAGACAACGAAGCCTTTACAACTTTAATCTTAATTACATTTGGAAACATTCCTTCAAGCCAAATTGTCTTCAAGTTTGTCTTCAAATATCAAATGAAACTTTCACTAAATTATAGCTATAAAAAGGTCATAGTAGTATCACAGTCACACTTTACTGACAAACTAAACTAGCTTGGTGAGAGTGTCTCTAGCAATTTTTATTTTCATAATATAAATCTCCTCACTTTTCTTTTAAATGATCATGATACTAGACACAAATTGTTATGGTCATGATTTCATTTAAAAATGTTTTTAAAAAATTTAAAAAATCAAAGAATAATTATACAAATATCAGAGAGGTGCTCAGTCATAAAACCTACTGTCATATTGTCAAAAACATCTTTCCTTTTCTGCCATAAAATTTGCAACAGTATCCACCATGAAGCCTATTTAAATTGTATTATGTCCACCCTTTTACAAACTAAGCTAAAATGAAACAACAATTGGAGGCAAGCATTGGTTGTATTATACTCCCACCACTATCCAGAAAAACTTTGTTTAGATATTAATAAAATAAAGGACTTCTATTTCCCAGTGAGATTCATAAAACTGAGAAAAAAAATCAAACCAAATGAGTGCTGTAACATGAGCAATAGTAACATTTCAGAATTGTCATTGTTCAGAAATGGGTTTTTTATAAGCCCTCACAAAGAAAGTTATAATAAAAAAATCATTTCCTTATATTCATTTTTACAACTTACTGTACTTTAAGAAAAAATGTATATATTTAACTTACTGGGACATATACTTTTTTCAAATGGCATTCTTCTTCCAATAATTCATATACATATTTAGTGATGATCTACAAGAGAAAAAAGTTGTATAATGTTTACAATTAGGTCTTTTTTAATAAAGTTTTGTAAAAAATTGCAAACTGTTTATCAAGCTACTGTTTAGAAAAATACAATGCATTTTGTAACCTAGTTTTTTAAATCTTCTAGTTAAGAAGCAAAAATTTCTGCCTCATAGCTCAATAAATATATCCAGAAATATATATGATCTAGGATTTTGCTTCTTCCTGCTATGTGAATATTTTTGTTAAAAATTAAGGATAAAAAAAACATTATCTATTTAATGCATAGTCAATGGCACAAACAGAACTCTTGGATTAATTTGTTAAAACTATTTCAAACGACCTGCAGTAAGCATAGAACAATTTCTTTTTATTGTGGCATATCCAAATCTTGGCCCATGTAAACAATGAGTAGCGGAAGGGATAAATGAAGGAAAGCCTAGATAAAAAAAAAAGAATCCATAAAGAAATACTTTAATTATTTCTCTTGCAAAGACATTCCAGATGTTACACTTTCAATGGAGAATGAAAACCTTGTGGAGAACTGAACTTTACAATGGGCTGACTACTACTTGAAATATCTTTAACTCAAACAACCTGTGTTACACTTCATTTGTAAGATATATTAGTCCTGTCTCAGACACAGAAGCAGCTGAGCGACTTTGGGCCAGTCACTATCTCTTAGCCCAGGGACAAGGGCAAACCTCTTCTGAAAGTGTTGCTGAGAAAATTGCAGGGACTTGTCCATTTAACCATCAGGACTCGTGGCTGACTCAAAAGCACAAAAAGAAAACCGTAACCCAAAACAGATTTAACAATACATATAAATAAGAATATCTACAACACTCTCATCTGGGACTTTAAACAGACACAAACCAAAAGCCTCCGGGTTGTAAGATACTAAACCATTTAAACAACTACAAAAAATAACAATGAAAAATATTATGTGTTTTTGTTTTAAAATCTAACCATTAAAAAAAAATTGAACCACTTTCACATTCAAATATAAAAGACATTTTAACTAAACTAGTTCCCAAGCAATTATTCTGTCTCAAACACAGAATTGATTCATGTGTTCAGCTGTTAAACCAAAGTGATTTAATATTTAACATATTAACAATGATAGGACTTCTGCCAGACACAGCATACTTCATATGGCAACATTGTACAAACTATTCTTGATGCATAATTTTTGAATTATTTTTATTTTTAACTATTTTTTAGTTTAAAAAATTAAAACTTAACTATTTTAACTATTATAGGCACAAAGTCAAAACACTGAATAAATGTATCTGTAGCATTTGGAATATAAATTATTGGAGGATCATAGTCTGTGAGGTGAGCAGCCATATAAAGTGACTAAAAAAATCTCTCAAGTCTCCTCTCCCCTGCACAGCCCACAGAGAACTACAATGCTGATCCGGCCCTTGAAGAAATCCAGTTTGATACCCCTGCTCTACAGCTATCTTAGAGCTGCATGCAATCTCTATTACAGGGGTGTCAAACTCAAGGCACGTAGGCTGCATCCAGCCCACTTGGTGCTTAGATCTGGCCCATGGGGCCGCCCTGGAAACAGCAAAGGACTGGCCCGCGGTGCCTCTGCCAGTGAAAATGAAGCTCAGGAGGACCGTGTGTAGTCCTCCCAGGCCCCGTTTTCACTGGCAGAGGATTGCAGGTCATCCTGGCTAAAAATGGGACGGGGGGGGGGCATGTGCAGCTCTCCCAAGCTCTGTTTTTGCTGGCAGAGGGCTAGCAAAACAAACTAAAAACAAAACAAAACAAGAAATGTTTCCCCTTTTGCATCTGAGCATGCAAGAAGGGACAGGAAAGGAGAAAGGGAAAGAAGAAAGACAAAGAAAGAAGGAAAGATGAAAAGAGAGCAAGGAAGGAAAAATAAGGGAAGGAAGGAAGGAAGGAAGGTTATAATGAGAATGAGAGAGGGTCTGAGGGAAGTCCTGCCTTAGCACTTGGCCACCACAGGTGACCCCAACACGAGTGATGTCGAGCTGGCCACTCCCAACCTGGCCCCCTGAGGTCAAACACAACCTTGATGCAGCCCTCAATGAAATAGAGTTTGACACCCCTGCTCTATTACTTTCTCTTCAATAAATTGTTTCTACAATCAGTTGTAAGAAAGTTTAAAATTCTTTTGGCCCTAGCAGTTTTCTAGTTCTCTGGAACAAAGCAGAGTGGATTTTAATATTCTATTGAAGATTTCAGTTGAAGATTTTTTAAATCAACTCTCATCACTTAATGAAGCAAACATTTTTCATCCAAGTAAAGTAAGGATGTTAGTATTTGTATCAATTATCCATACATCTATTTGATAAATATGAATTCTTAGCTATTAATAGCATTTTTGCTGATAGAATAAAATGTTTTAGTAACTGTTTTGCATCCTGAAATGCTGCATTTATATATAATCATCAAAGTTCTAGTAATATTGGATGCTTGACATAATTGCTTAAAATAGGCAGAATCTAGAATCTTAATATCCAGAGAATCACATTTCTCTGAATATTAAGAAAGCTTTCAATATAGTTTCTTGGAGATGTTCAGAGTAAGCAAAAATTAATATCAATTTTCTCAAAATTTTAAAGCTTAGATTGAATTGTTTTATGTCAATTGTTTTATATCAAGTATAAAATCTAAAACCTAAATCAAGCATTATTACATTTTAAAGTTATGCTATGACCATTCCAATAGTTCATTTTTATAATTGTTTTATATTTTAATAATTATTTTATATATGCAATATTTTAATTAATGTATGTCTCCCAGAGTAATTTCTGAGTTTTTGTGATAAATATTCATTATCTCCTTCTCAGTTTGCAATCAACATTTTTTATTATATTAGGACTCATGAAAATATTAAAAGGATCATAGTAGAGGAGCAGAGTATTAGTTTCTGTTATATGAAAATGATGTTTTCTAGGACAATGAGAACTGTCCATTCCTAATTTTTTTTGCTAACATGAGTTTGGACACCTACATGATTAGTTTGTAAAGTTAAAAGAAATCAGATTAAATATAATTGGTTATCAGTAATAATTTCAGCGTTTAGGGATTTTGGGGAGTTAGGTTGTGTTCTTCTAGATTTTCTCTGCCACTCTGCACCAAAATAGCAGTTATTCCAATAAAAGACTTCCCAGAAATCTTGCTTAACTAATACATTTCATGTTTTATCTTCGATTGGCATCAAAACTGTGGGTAAAATAAATATGATCAACAAGCATTTAATTCTGAGACTGATCAATAAGATATTCAATACTTTCTCTGATAGGAGCTTTTTAAAAAATATTCACTGTTTGAATTACAACTGCCAGCTGGGAATGTGGATTTTATTTTCTGTACTTTTAGCTTTATATTGTTTTCAGCTTTAAAATAGGACATAATGTCAAATAATGGAAGAACTGTGCAAGAGCTCAGAATAGCCTAATTCAAATACTTCTCTCCCCTTTATTTTTCATTCCCTCAATTCCACAACTAGTTCTGTACCATCTGCAGCCAGATGCCTCTGCTCCCAGGCACTCCTAAAGCTATGGAGGCTTCAGCTGCTGCTGCTACAGCAAGAGTGCCTTATTTAAATTGTTAATTTTTTAGCATGCTACTAAATTATGCTGAATAATCTATAAAGTAGTTTGAAACCTGTAGTTTGAAAATTTTTTAGCTCATTTGCAGCCTACTGTATTGCTAAGATGTAAACAAGTCACAGCCAATGCCATGGGAAGTTCAGTACCTGAGGTGAGACATTTGCTATAAACAATAAATTGGTCAAAAACAAGAATCTTTTTAAAAGTAAAGTATTAAGTACTTTGAATAAAAGTGATCCTGTCCATTCTCCTGAAAAAAGATAACTCCATCTGTTCATTCTTGGCACATTTCCTAACAGGAGAAAAACACTGCACTTTCAAAAATTAATGCTTCTATTACATTTTTAAATCGCTTTTATGCTTTAATTGATGGATTATGTTCATCCATCCTTTATTTCCTCCCTCCCCAAATATAGTTAAGATTCAATTTAATATTTCTCAGCATCTCGATTATCAGACTTTTATGGAAGCTACAACGAGATAACTGTTATATATCCTGTTACGTGTTAGTTGTATCAACAGCAGGACAAGAGCCAACTTTTTTCATTGATATTTATAGTCTCCATATTAATGCTCAAACAAGATACATTTTCAGTTTTATTTGAAACTTTACTCTAATTAAAAATAGGGCTGTGAGATTTGATTTGAGGAGTTCGTATACATTCTGGAACTTGTTGCCTGAAGAAGGCTTCTTATCTCTCCCATTACTACTTTCTGAGCCTGCTGACTGAAAGGTCCAATGGCATTCCCTCTTGCACACCTGACAAAGCTCCTTGAACAGCCTTCCTACTTGACTGACCAGTGGACACATTTACAGATGATCTTTCTGCCATACTAAACTGATGACATCAGAGGTTCTTTATTTCTCACATACTCAGGCACTTGGTAACTGGTTGCAGAATCCTGCAGTTATGTGATCACCCTTTGCAATCTTCTTGGTCAATTTCCTATAAGCAAAGTTGGGGAAATTGGCAGAGGATTGCAAAATGGTGACTATGTGACAACCTCGCTTAACATCCAGCAATGAATTGCTTAACAACAGCAATTCCAGAATTTCTGTTGCTATGTGGCAGTCATATGATATTGCATTTTACGACCATGTCATTTAGTGACAGAAATTCCAGTTCCACTTAACATTGTTACATGAGGACTACCTGTACACAAGACAAAACCTGATGACCACAGTAATGAAAAAGCTTAAAGTTCAATAGAGAAATTTTAAGACCTTTTAAAACCATAAGTTAATGTCACAAGGTCAATACATTATCTGGTATAAATGCTGGTTTAAATGAAGTTAATATCGTACTAAAAATCAGATTTTTATAAAGGAAATATATAAATGACAAAGTAAATTGCAAGTTACCCAAAATATATCAATACTTACATGAGAAAACAAAATGAAAATAGAATCTAAATCATTTAACAAGAATTTGACATTTGTTTGATATTCATAAAATATTAACGAGCTCAAAATCAACACAAATGGGTTAGATATGTTAAAAAACTATGTAACAAATAAATATAGATGGAATTGCTTGCTCCTTTTCATACCTGAATTTGCAATAAAAAAATCTGACACAATAACTGCAAGTTTTTGTAGAATACCGAGAACATGACATATTTTTCTTATAGTTAGGCATATACATATACGCCTCAGTGAATGGTTAGTTCACCCTTAAAACAATACAGGTAATTTCCTGATAAATTTATTCCTTGCTCTTAAGGCTAATCAGTACTATGCTATCATTACAATAGTAAGTTTTTTTTCTTTATTTAGCCAAACATAAAATAGGCACACTGTATACATTATTATACTATTTGTAAATAATATATACCTCTCCAAGAGCTTCATAACGTTTTTGGTTCCATCTATGTAAATCTTCTCGGTAGTTAAAAACAAATGGCTCTCCAGTTTTTATATGCCTTAACTGCCCTTCTATAAAGAAAAATAGTAGTGTTAAATTTAAAACACAACTTTCAAAATGATAATTCACTATAAAGACATAATACTTCATGACACAAACATATCCATTTTAAGTAGTTATCTTATGTTCCATAAGAGATCCAGTTTGATTAAGGCACCAGGCTAGAAAGTGTGAGACTGAGTTCAAGTTTCACCTTAGCCATGAAAGCCAGCTAGGTCACTCTCTCTATGTTTATACTACACTTATGCACTTACCGTATTTTTCAGAGTATAAGACGCTCCGGAGTATAAGATGCACATTAATTTTTGGGGAGGAAAACAAGAAAAAAAATCTGCCTCTGCCTACCAGCAGCCATCGGTATTCATCTGGCTAGTGTCCTTGCAGCAAATAGCAAACAGTCTGGTCAGCTTTAGCACATTATAGCAGCCTGAAACAGCTCAAGCAGCTGATTGGCAGGTGGATCAGCCTCCCGAAATACCCCTAATCAGCTGTTCCAGGCTGCAGGGATTGCCACAGACCATAGCTGCCTCCGTGCCTTGGAGTTTTGGATTCTGTGCCTTGGGTTTTTGGCCTCCATGTGTCACGTTTTTGGCCTCTGAACGCTCTATTTTAGACCCATTCCAGGCTATGGGGATCACCACAGCATATCAGCGCCAATCGCCGCCTCCACATTTTCGGCCTCCACGTGTCGTGTTTTCGGGCAGTTCCAGGCAGTGGAGATTGCTGTCGCTGATCCTTGCCACCTGGAACCGCCTAAAAACGCATGCACGGAGGCCAAAAAAATGGAGCGCACGGAGGCTGAAAATGCAATGCACTGAGGCTGAAAATGCGTTGCACCGAGGCAGTGATCGGTGGCGATGTGCTGTGGCGATCCCCGCAGCCTGGAATGGGTCTAAAACAGCGTGTGGAGGCCGAAAATGGCCGAATGGTGGGGGCTGGTGGGTGGGCAGGTCTATATTCAATGTATAAGACGTATAACCCTAAAATATGGGATCATTAAAATACTGTCAAACATTTTTGTGTGATTAGTAACTAAGAGCCAGTTCGGTACAGAACTTAAGGTACCAGTTCAAGCTAGAAACTGGAAGACTAAAGTTCTACTCCTGCCTTAGACACAAAACTAGTTGGGTGTCCTTGAGTTAGTCATTTTCTCCCAGCCTTAGGAAGGCATTGGAAAACCATTTCCAAAAATCTTGCCAAGACAATTGCAGTGACTACTTCAGGCAATGACCAGGAGTCTCTCTCACACACAAAAGTAGTGATAATTTTTCATACAATATGGATTTACTTTGCATATGGTAATTATTATTGATGAAAACAGATATAAGAGCAGAATTTACATTCATAGAAATTTGACTGAGTTGTGTACAATTTAATATTTTTGTCTAAACAAACAAACAGATAAGATATTTTGTTTGAGAAGATCATTTCTAGTATGAAGTGTGTACTTTATACTGTCTCCGGATTTTTCCTCTTAATATATTAATCAAGCAAAAGTATTCTTTCTTACAGCAGTTTTTTTGTTCATTATCAATTTCAATGTATTTACTGCCAATTAAATGTTCCACTCCAACTTCACATCCAGTTCCAATATCCCTTCCTTAACATCAATCATTATTTCTTCTAGCACAGGGCTGTCAAACAGGCCCATGAGCCAGAAGTGTCACGCGCTGGCCACACCCATGCCATTTAGCAAAGGAAAAAAAAGCCCCGATACGTCACGTGACACCAATGTGACGCCCCGTGTTTGACACCCCTGTTGTAGCACATCTATTTTTTTAAATCCCTGCTCAATTTTTGTATTTATTTCTAAAGCAGCATACTGAAGTTATTCCTCCCTAAGGAAATCAGAGCGCTGTTTTGAATCGCAATATATTCTGAAGTGTTCTTAATTTTCATTGAGTCATCATCTACTAGAATTTATTTTTTATTTTGGTGAATCAGAATAAAATTCCCTCCAAATTACAAAACCATGAGTGAGGATATTAAAAATTCTAGTAACAGCCCCAATATGATGACGTAGAATAAAGAATTATTTAGAATATAGCAGTGCCTTTCAAACATAAGGTTGAACTTTTAACCTTTCAACATCTTGCATTAACATTTATGTGTTACTAGGTTTGAGCAAGCTAATTTGCATTATTAAATGGGAAGTCCTAGAATGAGGCAGAAGAATATTGCTCAAAATGGTTGAACTGTTTGTTACAAGGAATTAAAACTGAAGCAAGATTTTTTTTAATACTTTCCAATGAAAGTTTTTGGGTTCCTGAAAAGCTAAGCGTTATATTTTTAATTGCTTATGTGTCATGAAGTCATTGATAATGAAATTCTTCAGGATGAAATTCTAAAATACTTAGAAATAGAAATTCTTCAGGATGATCTGTCACCAATCTGACCCTTCACGTCTTCCAATAATGCACCTATTTTCTGATGTAATTGAGTCCATCCACCTTGTTGATGGTCATTCTCTGCTTCTTTCCTTCCACCTTTCCCAAAGTTATAGACTTCTCAAGAGAGCTAGGTCTTTGCACCATATCACCAAATATGGTAACATAAGAAGTCTAGACTGATCTTTCTTATGAGCCATTTGTTTATTTTCTTGATTATCTATGGAATTTTCAGGTATCTTGTCCAATATTAGCTTTCAAAAATGTCAATACTCTTTCTATCCTGCTTCTTGAAAGTTCATATATTGCTTCTTCATAGTATTACAGGGAAAACCATTGCCTGCATGATTGTGATCTTCATAGGTTAAACAAATCACAATATATGTATATCTTTTCCAAAGCTTTTATTGCTACTCTACCAAGTAGTGCTCTGTAAATTTCACTTTTCTTCTGGTCTATGATTAATAGCCAAATCTAAAAACCAGACAATATGTACTAATACATTATTACTGTTATCAATTCTAAGGGTAGCTTTTATATGTGCTGTCATTGGTTTGGTCTTCTTTATATGTAATCTTAGTTCTATTTCTTCACTTTGCTCCCCGACTTTCATTAATATGGTTTCTAGATCATTTGGATAGGCAATGTAATTGTAATTGACAATTTAAAGTGCTATATATATATGATTATAGTTTTAAAAAATCCTCCATAAAATTGGAAAAGGTGAATATGAAAAGAAGCTAATACATTTATTTTTGGTATCTTGTTAAACTAAAATATGCAGTATCTTTAGGATCGGCTGTTACGGTATAGTTCACAATGTTATTTCAAGGAAAAAGAGTCAGATTTCTCCCCAACGTATATTTACAATTCTTTTTTTATTCATGTATAGCAAGAATGTGAATATCTGTACTTTTCTAACCAGGGAAAATTTATTTCAGATTATTGCTTGTACTAATTATTTGATACATCTGTAAAAGAATAATCAGTACCAAGCAAAAATATAAGGTATGGAAAATATTTATTTTTAAGTGATTTTTTTTACTGAAACTATTACTTACTTTCATTAAATGTGTATTCAAATCCTTCAAGAGTATCAGGAAACTCAAGAGGTGGTTCATCTTTTTTCATCAGTTCATCCAAATCTATTCTAGACAACAAGTCTGGGGAAAAAGGGTGGGGAAGAAGATAGTCTTTCTGTAGACCTCAAAGTTATTACTTTTAACAAAAATAGTAACTTTAAAAGAATTGCTAATTTATCACAAACATATTCAGCAACTTCCCATATATACAAAACATTTAAGTTTAATAAAACCATAAAAATATTGACAATATATTGTTCCTAGAGAGTTCCATCAAGTTATGTTTTTCTTCAGGCTACCAACACTGAGAAAGATTTTGAAGCTGCCAATTCAAATCTCCCAATTTTCTTTTTCAACCCACATTCAATTTTTTGAGGCTACTGAGTTATTTTAGAAGAATTGCCCTTCCAACTTTAAAAACTTAATTTGGTATATCTATAAATGCTGGGATTTCCAGAAATATACTACAGTAGTACCAGTAAGATTAGTTTTACAGAGACCTGATTTAGTTTCATTCCTATCAAATCTCATGACCAGCTAGAGTTTATTCTTTAAATAAATGACAACATACTAAGATCATCTTTTGCATCTGTATTTTTGCAAAAGAAAAAACTGGCCCAACCTGCCAGAAGATGTAGCATTGGGGGTGAGGAGACAAGGGAAATGCAGGTCAAAACAGGTAAGGAACACCGACCATCTAGGTGCTTTGAATACATTCAACTTGCTGGAGCTGGATGTACTGGATCACAGGGTGTTAAAGAATGTGCCTGAAGTAATCTTAAAACCACTGGCAGTAATCCTTGAGAACTCTGGAGTACAGCAGAAATAGCATAGAACTGGATAAAAACTAATATTATTGCAATCTTTTAAAAAGAGAAAAAAGTGGACCCAGGAAATTACAGACCAATCAGCTTGGCATCCATACTTGAGGGAAAAAAATCAAGAAAATATTGCAAGTACTTGAAAACAACAACATATTTATTAGAAGCCAGCTTGATTTGGTTAATAACAGATCATGTTACTTCTCCGCTGTAATTGCATCCACAGAATGCCACCCAATGGCCCTGTTTAGGGTCTACTGGACAGTTCTCAGAAAAGGAGCCCAGAGTCCCATCAGCGGGGCCATGTGGAGGAATTTTCCATGGATCTTGAGGATAAAATCTCTCTGATTCATTCCCAGTTGGATATGAAGCATGGTGCAAGTACTGCCCAGGGAGCTGATTTACCCAGTTATCTGGGAACGGTTTGCTTCTGTTGGACCTGAGGAAGTGGACAGGGTCCTCCAGAATCTAAACAGCACTACCTGTCCATTAGATCCATACTACTCCTATCTGGTTAAGGCCACCCAGGAGGTGTCCTGTGGATGTGTCCAAGTGTTGGTGAATTCATCCTTGTTGGACGGAGTTTTCCGGCTCCTTTTTTAAAAGGTGTTGTTATGCCCCCGCTCAAGAAGCCATTGCTGAATCCTACCATTCTGGATAATTTTTGTCCACTCTCCCACCTCCCATTTTTTAGGAAGATGGTGGAGAAGGTGCTGACATTGCAACTCCGGACGATCCTGTAAGAAATAGATTATCTGGCCCTTTATCAGTCAGGTTTCAGGCCCAGATATGGGACTGAAACAGCAATGGTCTCACTCATGGATAATCTCTGGCAGGAGCAGAATGGAGTTAGTGGGCTGTTCAGAAATGCGAAAAATAAACAATCTCTTTGGATTAATGTAATGAGATTAGTAAATCAAGAAACTACTATGGATATAATATAGCTAAGCTTCACAACTTCAGTAATGGTTGAGATAGGATTAGGCTACAGCCTCTTAATAAAATGGAACAATGGCCCTGTTACCAGATGGATTCACAGTTGGTTAAACTATCATGCATAATACATGCTCCTTAGTGGATTTATGTGTACATGAAAAGGTTTCATCTTGGGCCCACTGCTCTTCAACATTTTTATGACTTAAATGAAGAAATAGTAGGGATACTCAGCAAATCTTCACAGAACGCACATTCAAGGTTCAAAAAGGTCTTGATAGACTTGAATATTGTATCTATTCAACAAAATCCTATCCAATCTTGAGAAATGTGAAGTTTTGCGCTCAACTAGATAAAAAAAAATGTACAAATATAGAACAGACATCACCTGGCTTCTCAATAGTACTTGTTAGGAGGGTTTCAACAGATTAAGGATGAGTTAGCATTGTGCTGTACCTGACCAAGGAGCAAGTGCAGTTTTGGCCTGAATCAACAGTGAAGAGCAACGAAGTGTGCTCTTGAATGTGAGGATCTTGGAAGATAAATTCTATTAAGAAGGGTTAAAATAACTGATAGCAAAGAAGGGTAAGGGGAAACATGATAAAGAGTTTTCCTATTCTTGAAATGCTATCACAAGGAAGGGAGTTTGGATTTATTCTCTATATACAAAAAACAATTGGTGGTAGCTTTACAGAGAGCTAAGGAATTTGCTGATTGTGAGAGCTGTAAAGCAACATAATAACCAGACAGCTGAAGCTGTTGATGCTCCATAACTGGAGATTGTCAAACAAAGGTTGAACGACGATTTGACTAGAATGTTTGAGGAATCCTATTTGGGCAGAAGGCCGGACTAGAATACTTGCAAGATCCCTTCTGACCTGATGAATCTATGAATCTATGACTAATAACAGCAACAAAAGATATTTCAACATTAAAAGTAAAGGAAAAGGTTTCCCTTGTCCAGTCATATCCAACTCTAGGAGGCAGTGCTCATCTCCATTTCTTAGCTGAGGAAGCCAGCATTGTCCAAAGGTACCTCTATGGTCATGTGGCCAGCATGACTAGATGCCAAGGCAGACGAAACACTGTTATCTTTCCAACGAAGTGGTACCTATTTATCTACTTGCGTTTACATGCTTTTGAATTACTAGGTTTGCTGGAGCAAAAATCTTTAACTTTTGTATTTTTGTTATTTTCCAAATGACCTCAGAAGTGCTTTCTTTTACGTTGAAAATTTAAATTTGAACTGCTTTAAGATACACTACTTTTCTTTTTATGGGAAAGAGTTAGGGTATTCTTTAAGTATGTGTTTACAGATTGATTTTATCCCAACTTAGCACCTACTGGCCAGGAAAACAATCACAGACTTTTTTCTATGGCCACTTATGGAATACTCTCCTTCAAAAACTATCATTTTCTCCCCTATACTGTGATGCTTATCTTTTTAATTTGCAAGCCACCCACAGTAATTTTGGAGAAATGTGTTTTCCTAAATGAGTAAACCACTAAGCACATTTGACTTATTCTTAGAACGGTATTCAAACAAATCTATGCAAATATTTACTACCTAACTTCAATTTTATACATACATACATACATACATACATACATACATACATACATACATATATACATACATACATACTTACTCTCTCTTTCTGGACAAAAGAAAGATAAGCAGTAATCAGGCAAATCCATTGCAATAACAGTAATGCATGAGCCAGATCCTGCAACTAAACTGACTGATGCAGAAGACAGCATTTTAAGAGTGAGGAGATTCAATTGCCCTGCCTCCTACAGTGTGAAAATGTCTGAAGCTATCATGTGAATACTGCCTCCAAAGAGTATATTGATTATATTTGTGTCCTGTCAGTTTTCTACATAATTCAGGATAGCATACATTGATTGACAGTTTATATGGCACTCTATTTCTGAAGACTAAAAACAGCATATAAAATGGGGTATAGTATCCCATTTTATGTTCAAAGGAAGAAAAACAGACATGTTGAAGAGAGTTCAGCAGGGATCTGGATTCAAAATCCCAAGCTGTATCAGAGTAAAAGCTATAGAAATCTAAAAGTGAACCAAATAAGCAACAATTCCTCCCAACACAGAGACAGAGAGAGAGGGAGAGGGAGAGAGAGGGGGAGAGAGAGAGAAGGAGGGGAGGGAGGGAGAGGGAAAGAGGGCGAGGGAGAGAGAGAGAGAGAGAGAGAAAGAAAGAAATCTAATTCAACCAGGCTGCCGTGGTGGAATTTTGTATATTCTTACACTGAAATAATTTTGAAATTATTATAATACATTAATTCAGTATCAACTTTTGCAAACAATTAAAGCATGTTTGTTTACTCTTTAAAGCTTTCCACACACACTATTTTCTTCCTTCTGTGTTGACTAATATGCATAAGTTGTAGCATTTTTCTTTCCATAATAGGATTTTTGCCATCAAGAGGATCCAACTGGCATCTCTATCACAGCTAACAGCAATCCTATTGCATGCTGATATATCTTTTTTGGAAGCAAAGAATAAAACATTCTGGATTATGGATGTATGTAAGAGATTTATTGCAGCCAAGAAATGTGGGTTGTATCATTTGCACTTGCTCACCTGTTTTACTAACCACAAAATTATAGTTCATCAGAACACAGTCTATGGAGTGCCTATGGAGGAGAAGTTCCAAATTAATTTGTACCCTTTAATGCTGTAGTCTTCTCTTTTTCATCAGGACCTCCTTGTTGGAGTTGCGCCATGTTTATCCAATCTCTCAGCAAGCTTAAGACAATGATGGAAACATGCATCAATCTTGAGATGATAAGCTGAAAAAAATAAATAAATTAGAATGCTAAATTTATTTTCCTGAAATATACTGACTAGAAAAAATCATTATAGAAGTCAAAGAATTTTTTAAATCAATATTATCTGAAAAAAGGTGCTGGAATGGAATGGAATGGAATGTTGCTAGAAGTGTTGCTAAATAAACAAATAAACAATATGACTCAAGAAACAATATTTCCAATATCTGTCATAAAACGTAGTATCTCATAGGCATACAATTCTAGATATCCTCCCTAACAATAATTCTTAATTCAAGGGATTGCTTTGCACTTTCTTTTTCATTCCCAGTTTGCTTTGCAAATATACTCAGTTGCCTTTGCTCTCCATCTTTCCCAAAGCTCCTGGCAATTTTTTCAATACAATCAGTAACAGCATGAATTTTTATCCCATTCCCCAAAATTCTCTATCCTTGGTCATCTGTCTTTGTTTCTTAAGCATATAATTCATTTTTAAGGAACCTCTTAATGAAATATGATTGCATAATACACTAGACGTAACACAGAAATAATTGTTAATCTGTAATCTAGTATCTAGAGCTTGAGGGTCTACTATGATTGGGATGACAATAGCTTTAAGTTTTGCAAGCTCACTTTTAATATTTCTCACATCAATATAATTTATTATTTCTACAACCTACTACTTCAAAAAAATTACTCATCAATGTAATTTGCCTGTCTTTGTAGTTACTTTTGCTGATATATCAGACTAAATCTGCTTGATTCTCAATCACTTTTAAGTCCACAGATCTGCAGTGATTATTGTCAAATGCTATCTTTTCCTGATACATCTAGATTATCGTCCTCCCCAAAATGCAACATGCATTCATACTAATAGAAAAGTATCAACAGGAAGGATAAAGAAGATTAAAAGAAAAGAACAAATTAGATTACAATACTTCTTGAAAATCAGCACCCACCCACCTGCCCACAGAACTTGCCAGCTCCTCAGCACCCACCTACAGTTCTTGCTGGCCCAGCTTTACTCTGTAGCATCCACCTGCAGTCCTCACTAGCCCACCTGCACTTAGCATCACCTGTAGCAGCCCCCACCCTGCATTCCTAGCCTAGGACTCCTACTAGCAACCTTACAAGGCAAACCAGGCAGGAAACACAGATAAGCTAATTCTACTTCATTCTAAAGCTACATGTAATAGAATCTTACAAGTCTGAAAGTACAATCCTCCCACCATCACCTTTACAGTCTGAGAAATTAGGGAAGCCTCTTGCTCTGCCCATTATGCAGTTGCGGACTATGCTGTCTCTTATCTGACTGTTCCTAGACAGCATTTTTTGCTCCATCACCCAAGGTCATTCCCAAAGACCATTACACCTCGCTCTTCCTTCGTAACAACACCAAGGTCCTGACATTATGATGGTAACTGGTGGAATTGCTATAGCTAAGCAATGTGGATATGTGACATTGCACTTCACAACCACATTACTTAGTAACAGGAATCTAGCTCCCAATTGTTGTGAGAACCGAAGGGCTACCTGTAAAAAGGTGCACACAATTTCATGATTTAATATTGAATAGATATGTCACCATAAGAAGAGTCAAAATCTTTGCGAGAAACTTGGCATTTTGGGGGGCAGAAACTATTTTTTCCAGTATTGGGTGCAAGCTTTTAGGATAACACACTTTTCAGTAAGGATAATGTTCATTTTTAATCTTGCCCTGTGTGAAGTTTTAATTATCTTCAGGAGTGAAAATAAATGTTCACATTGTTATATACTACCAAACATTAAGATTGGCTTGAGATAGTTAAACAATGAATTGCTTTTAAAATGAATGTATTCTAGAAAAGGAAGCTCACAATTGCTTACACTTTGATACATCATTTAAACATCAATACCAAGTGATCAATAGATAACAGGGAAGTGTTTATGCATTTCACAATGTATTAAAAATAGAAAAGTATAGAAATCATTAGAAAATGTTAATGTGGTAACTTATAATTGACTATTCAGAGCAATTTTAATGAAATTGTACAAGCAAAAGGTATGTGTGAATAAGTAAACTTCAGCATAACACTGTATTACTGTATATCATTTCAGATGCATTAATTGTATTAAAATTTATTATAATAAAAAAAGAAAACCAAAAAAGTACCAATTTTGGAAATTTTACGGAATTTAATTTTACAGAAATTATTTTACAATATAATAAACATGACAATAACCGAAGAATAAGATAGTGGAGTGTATTACTTTTGAAAATTAAAATGTAGCAAATGACACATTGCCTTACACGAATCTACATTGATCCACCATTTTAGCAATTGCCCAATGCACAGTGTTATCCTTACATTTTTCAATTCCAAAGGAATTGAAATATCAATAAAGATGCACCCCGTTATTTATATGTAGATCTATGTAGGGTTACTTTCTATTACACATCATACTTTGGGGCATTATAAGAAAATAGAAATGCTGCAAGAACACCTTGCAAAGTTTTATTATTTCCATTATACCACTGGGAATCAGCGTACCAGACTTTTCCCTATTTTCTCTGAGGACCGTGGAACAGATAGAACATCAGATGGGCTTCTTGAAAGAGATGGCAATAAAGATGAAACTGCAGAATAGTTATATAAACATTCATCCTGACACTATTACTATACTATTAAAAAAACATAAAAGCTTCTCCCCAATATCTGATTAATATTACCAGTGCCTCATGGGAAAAGGCATTAACATTTATATGTCAGCTTTTTGTTTCCTTATTTTGCTTTGTTACATTTTACATTTTATATATTTTATGCCATGTTACATTGTTGTGTCCTCTTGTTACAACACATATACAGGTAGTCCTCGACTTATGACACCAATTGAGCCCAACATTTTTGTTAAGCGACAGAATTATTAAGTGAATTTTGCCCCATTTTACAACCTTTCTTGACACAGCTGTTAAATGAATCACTGCAGTTGTTAAATTAATAATATGATTCTAAATTGAATCTATGATCTGTTATCACCACAGATGCTAAAAGTAATGTGTGGGTTCACAAGAATACAGTTCAATACCTTTGAAGGGTGCCAGGCTGGAGAAGAATGCACTAGATAAAATGATTATGTGACATTATAGAATGGAATGTTCTTTGTTCTCTATGGGCATATTGAAGAAAAAAAGCATAATCCAGTACTTATCAATGATGCACCCAGCCCTATCTTCCACTTTTCAAGAAGAGCTATAGTTTTTTATGGATATTCTAGTTCAATTTGCACAACCTACTTTTAGAATATGATCCATCAACCAGACTGCATTTTTTGTGAATCCCAACAATTAAATTAATAATGGTAAGCAGATCTGTGTTAGAATCCTGCAGAATCACAACTGGTTTCCATAGCAACTGCACTGATATTAGTGCAGAAGTAGTAGTACCCTACTTTTTATTATTATTTTGAAAGTTGCATTAGGAACAGAATACTTTATTACACCACCATTAATATAAGTTGGCGAATATGACCTCTCAGTGAGGAACTTTGGGAGATCTAGTACTAAAAAAATACCCCCACGTGGTTGAACCTTGTTAGTGACTGATCTCAAGGTGTTATTATTCTGCCGGAAATCCGGATCCTTGTCATTCTGGCACTTTTAAAATCTCCAGTTCGGTCTCAAACACAACGCTTGCCCGTATTTGAATACAGCAAAACTGATCAAGACACTCCAGGTGCGCAGCTTCCCCCCCCCCCCCCTTCAAGCCGTCCCTTAAGTGCCTAGTTTTGGGACGCTCCTGGGAAGTACCCGAGAGGGCAGGTTCGATCTCTCAAGAGACCCAGAAAAAGCATCTCGAAAACCCGCGCCGCAAAGTGGGAAGGACAAGCAGTTCCTGCGATTCTCGAGGAGGCGCCCGCTCGTACTTCCTGTTCGAGACAGGCGACCTCCCCCCCACGCCCCCCTCCAAAAGGGACGCGGGGCCGCCCCCGCCCCAGGGGCTTTCTCCTCCTCTCCTCGGCAGGGAACCACAGCCGTGCCCGACGATAGTGCCGGGAGGGGAGACGAGGGGGAGGGAAAAGCGAAATTCTCTACGGAGCCCTCCGCTTCCCAGGCACGTTTTAAGGCCAAGGACGCAGACCAGAAGCGGGCGGGAGGTTTTGCACCGCACGCCTCTCCTCACTCAACACGCACAACTAAGTAGGGAGTGGGGGGGGGGATCGGGATGGCTTGCCGTCGCCCGATCGGAGGGGAAAGGGCCATGCCTGCCGTCGGCGTACGCAAAAAGCAAAGCGCAGCGGCTACACGTACCTGCAGTTCCGGGAAAGGGGGCGGGGCAAAAACTGTTACCGAGAGACGCACCGCCGCTTCTTCTCTTTACTGTTTGGCTTTGACTTATCCCGCCCCTTCCGTTCCTCCCCAAAATGTCGAACCCCGGTTCCGGTTCCGGTGACGCGAATGGAGTCGAGGCGGGGCGTCGGGAAGTTCGCGCTCTTGCTCGCGCTTCCCTTCCTCCCTCATCCCCCCCCTCCAGTTCGGAAGGGAGGATGCGGCGTAAATGCCCGGCGTTGCGGGGGTCTTCCTGCCCTGGGGGGGGAGGGCGGGGGTCGAGTAGTGTTAGAAGGTTATGCGTGTTTTCTGTCGGTGCGGAATGAGACCCTATCTTTACATTCATTACCCCAGAAAAAAAGTGACCCTACAGTTAGCTAGAATTGATGCATCGGGGATCGGAAGTACTTTCCTCTTGGCTGAGTTTACGCGGTGTGCTAAATTTTGGGCTGGGGAATCTGGACTGCATAAACACGGTCGGCTGCTAGGCGGCAGCGAAATGGCAAAGGCCTGTTTTTTTTACCGCCGTCTGGCGGTTAGCTGCATTTTTGCAGCCCAGATCTGATAAGACTTAGCTAAACCAAATCCTAATTTGCATAGCCGTGGCTTATTGAATAATCACACTGGCAAATCAGAATACGGTGTAAAGTGAAGTTGCCAAGAGGATTCAGTAATTGTTGGTGACTCCAGAAAGAACTAGGAATGAAAAATGCTGAGTTCGGAGCTATCACTTTGGGTGATGTGGTGCCACAAGTTCTTTCCCCGCTCCTGTTTAACATCTACTTGACCGCTGGGTGAGGGAGGCCCTTTGTAGGTATGGTGTGAGGTGCACAATCCCTAGTCTTCTGGACTCATACTACTAAATGAGTAGATGGCAGTTCTGGCTGGATAGTCTGCGCTTTGCATGACTTCACCAATTGCATCCATTCCTAGACCAGGAAGCCCTACGCTCAGTAACTCATACCTTGGTCACCTCTCACATGGATTACACTTCTGCCCTTGAAGAACATCTAGAAGTTTCAGCTCGTACAAAATACAGTGGCATGGGCATTTATACGTGCCTGTATATCAGCATGTTACACCTCTATTCTGCAAGCTACTTTGGTTATCAGTTTGCTTCCAGGTTGAAGATGCTGGTAATCGTCAGTAAAGCACTACATGTCATGAGCTGGGTTATGTGAGGGACCTCCCCTCTCCAATCACGTCCCTTCTGGAAGGACATGTTGTGGGTCCTATCCACAAAGGAATATCGTGACGGGGCCCAGGAGAAAAATCTTTTCAGCCATTGCACCTGTTCTTTGGAATATCATTCACCTTGAGGTTAGAATTTGTTAAAAGATCCTTAGCCTGGTGTGGCTTTGCCAAAATAGGATTTGAGCTAAGGAATATTAATATCTATGTATTAAGTAAAAGAGAAATTCCCCCCCACCCCTCATGCAAGATGAGAGGCCCCTTCAAAGGGAAAAATCACTTTATATATTGCTCATACATATTGGGTTTGGAATGTGTTCCTCCATTGGTCAGCATAATTTGATTCATCTGATAGTGTGCTTGCTCAGTAACTATATGTAATTCATATCATCTCATAATATTCTTAGCACGATCTTGTTAATGACTAATTACATATTCAGTAGGTGTGAGTTTTCAGATAATTAAAGTTCAGCTTTGGGTAATTCTTATCTGTGGCCAATTTGGACCAGTCTTTATCGAATTTTATATTCTTGTGTGTTACTTCAAAAAACTGGAAACATTCATCAGAGGCCCTTCTTGTTACTAAAACAGTTATTCAAAGAGCCCCCCTTCGCCTGCTCCCTTCAAATTAAGTCTGCTTTTCTACAGATTATGTTTTTTTATGGCTTTAAATGGTTTTTATTTGGGAAGTTTCATCCCCCAAACTGGCTAATGGATCTATATATTGCTTCGTGCACATCCTGTTTCATACTATCTCAGCCTGGAAAGTCTTCAGAGCTGTGGGAGCACAGGTTCACTTCTGTAGGGAACATTCATTATAAATAAACCTTGAGAAAATGATGTGTGTGCAGTTTCTGAGGGACTTCAAAAAATTCTGTTCAACTCTCAACAGAAAATAGAACATCCTTGTTTTAAGTACTTGGGTTTTGTGCTTCAGTTTCAGAGAATGGATACTTTTATATCTGATATCCCATTGCTCAAGAGACTTCATGAGGATTTTGGTCTGTTATCCAGAAGCCCATAGTATGTGCCAACTGCTTTGAAACTTTTTGAAGCTAAAATACTGCTACAATTCCTTATATAGAACTGCAATTTCCATTGCTAAGTGGCACACTCATGGGACTTCGCTCTTTATGACAATATTTCTTAGTCATGGAAATCCCTGTCACAATTGCATTGTTAATCAAAGACTACCCGTGTTCTTTAAAACTGGGAGCCTTTCATTTGGTTGTATAAGATACTCCAATTTGATATTTGAAATTTCCAGGAGATTATTTGAATATACATGTGAAATATTTAATTTGTGTTAGTAATCAATTATTGGCTTAAGAGTTCCATAAAGGCCATCGCCAATAACTTTAAAATCTCTGCAGTTTCTAAGGTCAGAAGGGCATCACGGCTGAGCAGTGTAGTTTTAACTGTCATTTCTATGTAAATTATATTCATTTTGTAGAATTGTAATAGTTTTAAAATTATTGTTATTTAGTAGCTGATTTTGATGATTTTTTAAAATGCCTATAGCAGTCATTATCAAATAAGAATTACTCCAAAGTGTCAGTTTCTTGTGAGAAGAAAAATCAAATTCAAATCTTCCCAATAAGGCCAAGGTGTGTCTAGACGCTATCTTTCTCCCTCACCCAGCAGTCCATAAGCAGGAATTTCATCCAATTATGCGATGTACATCCTTGTAGTATCTGAAATGCATATTACTTCAATATGAAAAGGTAGATTGTGATATTTTATGTTTTATCCTTTGTGTTCTTTAAAAATACAGAAAAAAATACACATAGACATATGGACAGACATAAGATATAGCCCTCGACTTATGACCACAATTAGGATCATAATTGAGTCATAGCCAACCTTACCACCTTTTTTATCACAGTTAAATGAATCACATAGTTGTTAAGTGAATTTGTCCACCCCCATTGTTTTTCCATGTTAGAAGCTGCTGGGAAGGTCACAGATGGTAAGCACATGACCCTGAGATGCTGCAACCATTGTAAATACAAACTGGTTGCAAAGCAACCAAATTTTGATCAGCTGACCATAGAAATAACAGAAATAACTTTTTTCAGTACCGTTGCAACTTTGAATGGTTTAAATGAATGGTTGTATGTTGAGGACTATATGTAAAAAGAAATGTGAATGTAACTATACTGATAGTCCTTGTTTAGGGAACTACAACCGAGACCAGCAACGGTTGCTAAATGAAGCAGTTGCTAAATGAAACTGACTGCGCTTATGTTTTGTACTTCATCTTTCCTTTGCTTTACAGATCTGTGAAGGTTGTAAATGCGAGGATTGATCACAAAGTTACTTTTTATCACTGTGATAACTGTGAATGGTTGCTAAACGAGGATTACTGTAATGGTAATGCCAGCAAATCAAGAAAAGCAATTCATCCGTCATTCCTACTTTTGCTTTTAACACATATACAACTATCTAGAAAATATCCAGAAAAGAACTGATAACAGTGGTATTTAGCTAAAAGTTAGCATAGAAGAGACAAGAAAAGGCTTCATGTTTAAGATATGCTTTCTAACTGTTCCAAAAACAGTACATGTAACAGATTTAAAATATGTATGGATTCTACTATAGATTTTAGTATATTATGCTGTGCAGTATATACAATTTACTTTTATATTAACAATTGTTAAAACTATTTTTCTCATCTTGCATGTGACAAAATATTACTAGAAAATAATTAAGAAAACACATTTATAAAATATAAGATGCAGCTGTTCCCTAGAAAATACCAATAAAATAGAATATGTACAAATTATGTAGTTGGGGTTTTTTTGAATGCCATCTTTCATAAAAATCTGTTTCTTTGACATTAAACATGCATAACTAAAAGATATCCTTATCAAGTTCTGTTATTCCTTATCTTCTGAAGTAAGAGAAGGTAGTGTGAGATATTTTTTTTGTAATTTCTCTAGCATCGCTCTTTCTTCCTCTTTCAGAGTTTCTTTCTCTTTCATCTCCCATCTGAAATTAAATATATGTATGTTAGTCACACTGGAATTAAAAAAAGTTATTGTTATGCATTATATGTGAACATATTACAACTGTTAGGTTATAACTGAGCATACAATTTCCTTATATTTTTGTACAACCATTTTTTTTTTACAAATCCAGCACACTGATATGTACTTAAAAAAACAGTTTCAGAATATTCCACTCTGTAAATTTCTCAATTTTATTATGTTCAGGTTCTCTTCTGAATCTATTTACTAGTGTATAGAGCTACTACTGAAAATTATAAAAGGAATATAAACAAAATAGAGTAGAATTTGTTCCTCTGTGTTTTGGTGCCTGTCAGCAAACAAATAATAGATTCTGAGCTCTCTACATCTCTGACTATGCACTAGAAGCCTCTTATCCCTACAATAATTATAGACAGGAGAGATGTCTTAGACACTTATGTCTCAATATAGAGAGGAGGATATATAAACAGTAAAAAACTTCCATCTATGCATTTCTTTGCTGAGTTACCATTATTAAGCAAAGGTTACTCATTCCAGAATCAGTCAGCTTAGAAACTCTGCACAGGAGTCAGTTAAATGTCCATGCTTAGCATTATTATTCTGCACACTGCTCGACTTCACTTGCTTCTGACCTTTGCAATGCTAGCTACACTAGCATAGTTTGAGAGATATAATCTTCTGGGTACTCATTTTACCAATATATTAATAATGCATATATTTCCTCACTTATTTAATTCGTTGCTGTCAAGGCAGAACAACAATGAAATACTTGTATATAACCTGCCAGACTTCTCCTGGGCAAGCTGGATTGAACAGACAGAAGAATACAAAGATACAAGACGTAATAATTTCTGATTTATGAAGAAGAAGCTAAATAGCCCATTACAAAAGAATTTCAGTGATTTCTTTGTTTCAAGTTCTGTTTATACTGCAATGTTCAATTTTGTGCTTCTCTTTCGCCAGACTGTCTATATACAGGGTTTGAAGTAACTCTCTCTCTTGGGTGGAAGGGACAATTTCCACCTGTCTTTGTTGTTTTGGTAATGGACAGACTTGGAATCAGACTATGTGTGTTTATTTACTTATTTTAATAGATCTATTAAATATATTTGATTTATTTATCAAATTGAAATAAAATTTTGTGCTGCTCTACAAGGTGACTTTCCTACAAGGTGACTGGGCATTTGATTATATGAAAACTAGATTTCACACAAATATTTTGTCTGTTAATTTAGAGTAAGAGGTACTTCCTCAAAGAACCCATGAAAATTGGGGAAAGGATGCAATAGAAAAGCAGCAAATCAGAATAATAAAGTCAGAAAATGCAGATAGATATGTCACATATCTTCAATAATTTCACATGAAATACATTAATTTAACAGGCAGAGTTCTTTTTCTACTCCTTGGTGTATCACAAATAATGAATCCCACACGTCTAATAACCATAATATGAATTTATGACTCAGCTGTTTTGAGATCACAAATTTAATTTGAAGTATTTATCTTGTTAAGATAAGTTTCCTGTTTTACATATAACAAACTATAAATAAAACACTGAAAAAATAAAACATTTAAATATTTGTGAAATTAACACAAATATGGCACGGAGATACTTCTTATATGGCAAGCTGTTTATCCACTTAAAATAATCGTAAGATAGTTCAATTCAGTAAGAGAGCTCCATCTTCAGTAACAGTTTTCTATACTTGATGAAAATGTCTATCACTATTTGAATGATAAAAATTTGATTCTAAAATGAAAACCTAAGGGTTTATCAAGTATAATTTGCCTGCTTCTTAGATGTAATTGCATTATGTTTAAAGAAATCCAGAAATATAAGAAACTCAGATGCCAAGAAGTTATTTTCATTTGCATAAAAAGCAGAACTTAGTATTGAAAGCTCCAGAGATGTCCACAGCAGAAATGTCTTTATTAGCATATCCAAAATATATTACACTATTTTGGCAGCATCAGCTGGCAAGAACTGATCATATACCAACTCAAGTTAGATGAATCTGTTCATTTTAAAATCCTGGCTCTGTGAGCTGAACTGCCAGCTTTCAATTTATATTATTCCAAATTAACAACAATGTGACTTTCAGATAAGTCTATTAAATCTATAACTGGCACATACCTTATTTCGAATTATATTAGCATGTTCAAAGATTAAATTAAATTTGCTGTCCAAATAAGTAATAATTTGGTCCAAATCTTAGTGACAATATGGAATACTTGGTTTATGATTAAAAGAACAATCATAACAACTCTGAAAATTTATATCCCAGACAATTTTATTTTCATACAAATTGTAGAATTAATTTTGTCATAATTTTTAGGCATGTACATATGCCTAAATCTTGTACTCATACGAATCAGATAAAATGTCATGAGTTTGGGTGGAATTACATGCTGTAATTATTTTCTTTTATGGTTAAAGAACAAAATCATGTTGTATATGTTGTACATATGTGAATACTGTAAATATCAATACTAGGTAAAAAACAGAGAAATGGAAAATAAATTATAAGAGATGTTAAAGTCAATATTCTTATCTGTATGGACTGTACAGTTAAAGATTTAGCTGGATATACATAGGCTGTAGTTCTGAAAATGTAATATTTTTTATATTTAATGTCTATGATAAAAGTCCATGTAAAAGGTGCTCTCAGAATTCTGTATTTTCTTAGATTGAGGCAGGACCTGATTCCATGTTTAGTTATCAATTCTAGAACAGTTGCATGGTAGCTGGATGTGTATGTTTTGTTTTTTTTATTGAAAAAGTTTTATACATAAAAAATTTTCAGTTTTAACCCCAACCCCCATCCCATCCTCCCCT
>JANHFL010004684.1:0-11925 GCA_032468155.1 Oxyrhabdium leporinum
AAATCGCTACGTGTGGAGGTGCTGGGAGGAATGCTGGGTGCCCCAATGAGAGAGGCTGTACAAGGAAGAGCTAGCCGTCTTGGGGCGGGGGGGGGCTTGCTAGACCCTCTCCTCCACTGTGCTTCAGCTGCGTGGCTTGTCAAGTCTCTTGGTGCAATTGTGGACCTTTGACTTGTTTAAAAGTTCACAGTGTTGAATTTGTATCAGGAAGAGCCCCTGAGTCTCAAGGTGCTGCCCTCCTTCTGGTGGAAACCTGGGTCTGTGCCCAACGCCGGCTGAGGGCTTGGCAGGCAGCAGCTGTTCTGCACCCGACGGGCCCGTGGGGGGCTCCAACCTGGGTTAGCCTTGGGCCGAGGAAGCCGTTTTGTTTGCCTCGATTAGCCCTTCGTGCGCTCGGCCGCGTGCCCGCTTCATTATTCTGGACAAAGAGAGCGAACGGTCTTGGCACCAGGAGGATCAGCCGAATGTCTGTTCTTTCTTGCACCCGCAGGCACGGATGTTCCTCTGCATATTTTGAATTCTTCAGGTTCATTAAGGGGGTTCAAAAGAGGGATATCGCTAGATTAAAGGGGGTGTTTTGAGTTGCTGTAAGGATTTTAATTGTGTGGTTAATCCAAGCTGAACATCTCGTGAGGATGGAGCAGGTGGCTCGCGAAGACATTTTCCTCCCCGCTCCCTCTTAAGAGGCAGGCAGGGCCAAGACTAAGAGTCCCCAGGGGGTCAAATCCTGCAGGAGACGATAGCTCAGCTTCCCCATCTGCCCTCCTGCATTCCTGAGGATCGCAGGGGGTGTCACCGTGGCTTCTACAGAGGCATCCAAGGGTACTCCGGTGGGTTGTCCTTGCCCACCTTGCTTGGGCTCTTGACGGTGTCTGGTTTTTTTTTGGGGGGGGGGGGCTTGGGCAGCCGGCTCTGCAGGGCTTGGCAGCTGCCGGTCACTTTCTGTGTCCTGGATTTTCATTTAATCATCCCTGGGGAATATCGGTTCGCATCTTGTTAACTGTGTCTTGACTTAATTGGCTTGGTCCTCACAGCCTGATAAGCCACGATGGTGCCTCACTAGGCTTGGATTTGCCCAGGGCATCATGCCCCAAAGGACGTGATGGTTTAGCGGGCAGGCTTTGCATCCGATAGCGGCTCCCCACGGTCTCTGGCTGAGGAGCGCCTGCTCTTCCTGGCTGGATCTGGACTTTATGTAACCAAAGAAAGAGAAATTAACTCAATATGTGGAAGAGGTTCCAAAATTCGCAGCCCGTTTTTCTTTGGGAGACACACTCGGGCTGGTTCACACGATGTCCCAAATATTTTCCATGCGATTTTCAAGCCCAGCGCTTTTCTGCTGTGAAGTGTGACCGATGGGCTGGTGAATCCGATGCCTGCACATATTTGTCTTTTGAGCCGCATTTCCCATGCCTGTAGATGCTTTTGATAAGGACTTTAATGTGTTGGGTGCACGTTGCCCACTGCCTTGCCGCCCGCAGCAGCTGAGCTCATCCCTGAAGCCAGTGAGGCTAGCTTTCATTTGTCTTGCACAAGAAGACAGTTTCCCTCCTAATCAAATAATGCCTGATAATTAAGTGGAGGCTTTGAGCCAATGCATGAATACGCATCTGAGTGCAGGGAAGAAGATGAACCGAAGGCTGGCTGGTTGGCATGGTGAATCAAGCACGAGCATCCTTCTCGGGGGGGGGGGGGGGTGGCCAGGGCTGGTGTTCCTGCAGGAATATTTATGGCTTTGAGCTGGAATATAGTTGGGCATTTCCAGAGATGGACGGTCGTGTTTACAGCCAGCCAGCGCGGCCTGCTTGGTCCACCGTGCTAAGTCATTCTGTGATTCGTTTCTGCCACTTGGGGGTCAAACACAGGGTGTAAACTAAGCAGCTTAGGGGCTTTGCCCATCCCTCCTCTCCTAACGGGGAGTGCTGGCATTTCAGGAAGGGCTGGACCAGCCCCCTGCCCTGGCTCCGGGATTGCGCCCCCGAGCTGCCCTTTCCATCCGGACGCAGCTTGGCTGTGGGAACGGAGCTGCGTTGCAACCTGGGCTTGGAACGAAGGCCCCTCTCCTGACCAGCATTTGGCAGTTGCAAAGGGGGCCTTGCGGATGTATTTTTATCTCATTCTTCGCTGCCAGTTGTCAGCCTGCATATCACAGCTATTTTCACACCAGTTATAAATGACTGAGGGCCCCAATCCCCTTATTAGGCTCGGCTGCTCTTGGTGATCTGTTGGACTTTGGATTTCTTGAACTGCATGCCCATCATCTCGGTCGCGGGTTGAGGATGCTGGGGCTTGTAGTCCAGCGCATCTGCAGGGAGGTTAGATTGGGCCATTAAGTCGCAACCTTTCCTCCGTATCTGCTTGCATCTGGTTCCTTTTAGGCAGGGGCTGCAGATCGTCCTCCTGACGTGGGTTCTGCAATCCATTTCTGGTGCTTTGGCTTCCTCTCCTTGCGTGTCAGTCGGGGGGGGGGGGGGGAGAGAGTCCGCCGGTCTGCCTTTTTTTGGCGTTGAAATTATTTCAGTCTCAGGTTGGAACGTGAGGAAGATGGAGTCTAACACAGGCCCTTGGTTCACATTAGGACAAATAGATCCCTTTGAAAACAGGTTCATTTGTTTCAATCCGTTCTCTACATCCCAACAGGATATCTGCAGGGTGTGGTGTGATGGGTTACGACATCCGCTTTGATCCCACCACCACAGCTGCCATCTTGACTTGTTTGACCAAATCTTGGGAAGAAAACATATTGGAAAAGTCTGAGTGGCCTCCTTGAGCAAAGCCAGCTGATTTTTCTATCCAGATTAGTTTGTGGAATTGGCAAATCTTCGAGGAGTGGAGGAATTGCCAGTGAAATCCTCTTCTTGTTCTCACCCCCCCCCCTTGGCTGATCCCTGAATTGGGGTGACCTCCGGGCGCTTTCCGAAATGGCCTTTAGCTTTGAGAATTACTTTTGGGGGGGGCTTGTCTGGAGAAGCTGCCCTCTCCTCGTCACCGCATTGACCTTGCGCTGCTGCCGGGGAAGGCCTCGGCGTGCGTTGATAAATATTTCCCCTTTAAACTGCTTGAAAAGCAAACCGCTTTTGTTTTTCCAGAGGGGAGTCTTAATCCCTACCAACTCCATCCCGCCCTGCTGTCCCCACGCTCTGCTCCCCCACCCCGTGGTCTGCTAGGGAACCCCCAGGTTGCAATCTGCAATCAAGCACCAGCCTCCGCTTGTAATTTGGTCGGTGCTGTGGAAATTGTGGCCTCTTAATTACGGAGAGGGAGATTATGGAGGTTGGCTTCTCCCTGGGGTTTGGGTTTGCCTCTTGGGAACCCATAGAGCGGCAGGATTTGTCCCTGCGTGATTGCGCTTTTCAGACATACATTGTCATGTTTTCGTAAGAATAATTGGCTCCCGAATAGCTCGGTGGGATGTAATTGGAAGACAAAGCACGTCCGCTCATCTGGGTGGGCAAGCTTTTCCTCCTCCCGGGTCTGCTTGGCGCATCAGCCTGGGTTGGTTCCGCTGGGCACGAGGGCAGAACCTGCGCGTGAAGCCGGGGCCGCTTGTGATCCAGAAGTGCAGCCATGTCCCTGCAGGTGGCATGGATGGTCTCCTCGGGGGAAGGACTCCACTCTTGTGTCCTTCAGACGCGTGGGCAGCAGGCTGGCCCAGGACCTCTTCAGTGCTCCGCTTGTCCTCCCTTACCCAATTCTGCAGGTGGGGCCAACGGGTTATTTTGCCCACCTGCCCAGGTTTGGAAGCCATCGCTTCACATAGAAAAACCAGTTTTTTCAGAATGTGAAAATCCACCCACGCGACACAGTTGCTCGTTGAGTTGGCCTGTCTCCTAAAGCAGCGCTTCTCTTGAAAGGCCTTGAACCACAAGCTCTTAGGAGCAATTCCAGAGCTCTACTCCGTCAGATCCAGGAAGGCTCCGTGGCCCCAGAAGGTTGATTTAAATCAAGGTGGTCTCTAAATGCTGCCTTGCGGACTATGAGGTAGCGGATTTCAGAGCCCAGATTCCTAGGTGAGAGTCTCTGCTGGTTCTTCTCAGTCAGCCCAGCTTTAACCCAGTTTATAGTAATCTAACGTAGCCATTCTTTACCTCCTACCCTCCAAATGTTTGAGACTACACTTCCCAACATCCCCAGCCTGCCTGGCCCACGCTGTGCCATCCAGGACATCTGGAGGTGATTGCATGAAAGCAGCTGGACCGGCTCCAGAGTCTGTTTTAAATTGTTTGAATGCAGAGAGCGAAAAACCCTCCAAACAGTCACATATATTTGCCTTGAATCTGATTTACTTATCTTCTTTAGAGGCCACACACGCTCCGGGGTTTGCTCTGGTTTCTCCTCGCCATCTCTGCAGAAGGAGAAGGCCTCTCCCGGCTCTAGTTTGAGGGTGGGGTTTTTTAAAAGAGTCTTTATCAGAAACCTTCCAAGCAACTGAAACAAACTGGTGTGGGATTCCTTTAATCAGATTTTAATCCCACTGTTTCCCACCCACAGGCACTCCATATTGCCATATTGGAAGGCGGCGCAGGTTTGGCAAAAAAAAGGAGCCCCCCCCCCCCTTCAGTTGAATGGGAAAGAAGACCGATCAGGCAAGATTAGCTGTTGAGCAGACTAGTACCAGTAGAGGCTGTGACTCAGTTCACCAATTATCTAAACTGAGGTCCTTTTTAACCCTAGTTTGGTGAGCCAGCCACATACGACCTGTGGAGACACACCATCAACGATCAGGGTGGTAGAATTCCTGCATTGGCCAACTCCACAAAAACCGCCACTGAAGTTGTTACCTAACTGGGTAGTGAAACATCTGGAAGCCAACAGCCCACCTCCGAGCAGTACCGAGAAGCCCACCTGCTCAGCCTCGTTTCAAGTTCCTCTGAGTTGCACCTGGAGAAGCTCCTTCAGTCTGAAAACATAGCTGCCTTTCCTTCCCCCCTTCTCCTCCCCTCTCACAGAATGGAGCCTGCAAAGGGAAATGCCCCCCCCCCCGGGGGGTGGGGGGGGGAGGCCATGTGATCTCTCTCATTGCAGATAAGGAGGAAGATGTTCTAATCCTCTTTGCCACCCGACTGGCTCTCCTCTCTGACTGGCTCCCCACCAATCCGAAACCATTAAGATCAGAGGTTGTGACAAGGGGGCCCCCAGGCAGCCCCGACCCAGAGTTTATCCCTCTCTCGCACTCACCCGTGTGGGACACGGGCGGGAAAGCCCACAGGCACTAGGGCCGTTGTGTGCAAATCCATAGGCTACATTTATGGCAGCAGTAGCTTGTTCTCAGCGCTGGCGTGAGTCGCAAGCGTTGTGGCCCCATTATACTAACCCAAACCATGGCTAGTGAGCCCAGCTTCAATGGGAAGGGTTGGGGTGGCAGTTCCTGCACCCCGCAGGTTGGGGGAGCTCCAGATGCAACACATCTGGGAAAGGCCATCCCAAATTGACCCCACGGAGGGAATTTGGCCCCTTCCACTCTGCCCGCCCTTTGCCCAGTGAGCCCGACAGAGGCTGGGAGAGGCCACAAGCCTTGGGAAATTCGCTTAACGGAGCTCTGGCAGGTGCTGAACTTCACGGGCCTTTGAATGCTCTGGGGACTCAGGAAGCTGATGGCCGTTGAGGATGGATTACATGCGCCTGACATTTTGGAGGCAGCTGCGCTTCCTCGGAGCAGCTTAATTTTTAATTAATTCTTATTTGCCACCACCCGTTTGTCCAAGAACACCAGGCAGAAGTTGGCAGCCGTCTTGACTACTTCCCTCTGCATCAGGTGAGGGATTCACCAGGAGACCTGCCTGGTTGGGCCAAGGAAACCTCAGCCCCCCCCGAGGAATCGGGGAGATGGCTGCCGAGGGGAAAGGCCCAGCGTCAAGAAGACCTCCTGCTTAGAAGATCTCCACTTCTGCCTTCCCCTCACGAGGCTGCTCTTCACTTGTCATCTTCTCTGATGGCTTTGTAGTGGCGCATCCTCAGGTGATGCAACATACTAGAGAGTTAACCATGATTGACAGATTCATGCAGAATGCTAGACCAAAACTAAAACAGTTGAGGTTTGGCTTGAATGTAATATAGATCCAGATTCATCCATGTTTGTCTCTTCGTAAATTTATGAGGATTTGGGACTTGGTGTTCTATTTGTATAGCGCATCTTTCTTCCTTGGAGCTTAAAATGAGTTTATAGAGGCTTTCCATCCAGACTGGCCAACTCCAGCCCTCTTCTGGCCAACTGGACGTTGAATCTAGGTTGACCATTGGATGTGGTCCTTCTGGGGCAATTGTCATTTTTAGCATCTTGTTTTCAATTAGCTCAAAGAATCTTGTCTCAAGAAGCCGAGCGAGATTCGTTATGTGACAATGGGGGGGGGGGGGAGAGGGAGCTCTTTTGTGGCTGCAGAAGCCTCTTCCAAACTTCAGGCCCTTCCGATCTTCCCTCTTAGCTCTCTGGCTGAGTCGGTGTTTGGGGTCACCAGCAAACGTATACAATGGGCCTACAGAAGCTCGTGAAACCTATTCTTAAAGCAAAGGCAAGGCTGTTTAAGCAAGATTGCCTTTTATGGAGGAAACGTTTGTGGCAGAGTTGGGAGCGTGTTCAAAGAGTGTGAGGGGGAACAAAGCCGGGCTCCATCTGCATTTTTGGAACTGAAATGTTCAGTTCATCTTCCATCAAAGAAAAGAGCTATTCATATTTTTCTCTCCACTTGATTGCTTCACTGAAATGCCGCTCACTGTTGGATTGCTACCTTATAAGTGAACAATGTGGGTTTGCTGTTGAACACGGGGCAAGATCCATATTGATCCATATTTGCTGATATTAAGGAGGGGTTTTATTTAATTTCAGCTTATTTTCAACAGAAGAGAATCTCCGCAGCTCAAGGTCGGTGGAATACTTGCTGCTCTCTGAGCTTGGTGGTTTGCTTGCCGATGTTTCGTTCCCCGACTAGGACTGATGCATTCAAGATGTTGCCGAGCTGGGGAATGAAACATCCGCAAGGAAACCACCAAATCCAGAAAGCACCAAGGACTCCACGGTTTGCCTTATTTTGCATCCTGTTTCTTTAGTTGCAGAACGGCCCTGATTGTCCAGCGTAGAATTTGGTAGGCATACTCATGGCACAGTTCTCCACTCCAAGTTCAGATTTGTACTGAACCTAAAGGGAGGTAAAAACAAAGTCGTACGGTTCCCGTATTGAATTATTTAACTGAACACCAAATTATTCTAGTAATAGTTCTTTATGTTATAACTGGATCGGCTGGGATGACGGAGCAGGCAGACCCCGCAGGCCTGGAGGGAGGCCTGGATGAAGTTTGCCGTTTGGGCCTTTGCAGTTGCCTTCGTTGCTTTCTCAGAGGACCTCTGACTCCCCTGTTAACTTGCTTTCTAAAGGCGCACAATGCACAAAGCCATCTCTTTGACGCTTGGCTGGGAGCGTTATGGAAATGGAAAGAAAGATAACATTGTTGGCATTCCGGAAAGCCACACATGGGCTGCTGAAGGCATCGCAATATGCATCCTCGGCGTGCTTGTGCAGAGTTGGGTCCCCTCTGGTCACAGCAGCTGGCCGGGAAGGGACCGATTCTTCATGGGGACATTCCATTCCACGTTCATCTGGACGCAAGCAGAGACTTGGACGGGGCAGAGGGGGCCGTCTTCGCTGCCAGGAGAAATAGAGCACAATGAGGAATATTTCCCAGGAGCAAGGAAATGCAGCATCAGGAGTGTGGGCCAGAGATTTGAGGGGTCCCTGTGATGGCGGGGGCGGGGGAGGGAGGTTGGACTCCCGTTTAGACCTTGTTACTCAACAACGTGACAGCAGACCATGGCTCCAAGTTGGCTGTAGAGCGCTTCTGGAATGACGTTTTCTTGCACTTCTTAGTAGTTTTATTCCGCCTCTCCAATCGACAGTTAAAAAGCTGCCCGTTCATTCTTCAGCAGAGTGACCCATGGCGTTTGCCTGCTTGCCTGTTCCTTTTGAAGGACTGCTGAATTTGTGAAGTTGCCAGATGGATAGGCTGTGTGTCTTAAGCGATAGAATTTTCAATAAGCCGGGCCAAAGTATTCTTTTTTTAAAATTCAGAATTAGCAGATCAAAGCCAGTGGAGAAGAATCTGCTCAAGAGCAGGAAGTTAGTGCAACTTGGCTCAAATTACTGGCTAATTGAAGGAGGGAGCCTTTGAGGGAGTTTTTTTCACCTCCCTGTTAATGTGTGAATTACCTGCACCCTTTGGTTGAATTACCAGCCTGCCTTTCTCGAGCTTGTTGGACCTCCAGTCCTCTCTCCAGCTTCCTGGGTTTATTGATCTTCAGCTCGCTGGCTTCTTTCTTCTCCATCTTCCTCGCCAAAAGACCTCACAGGCTCTTGCCATCTCCTCCCACCTTTCCTGCTTCTGATGCAATCCTCTCGGGCCCATTTCCTCTCCAGATTCCTGTATCGGTGGAGAGTGGCCGTGGATTGCTGGAGAAACATGGCCGGCCACATTGGAGATCAAAAGCCAAGGACTTCTCTGCCTGGGCTTTTTCTACCGACATCTGAGCAAATCTGTCCTCCAGCCCAGGAACAGAGCAACCTTCTACGTGGCCTTCTCAAAATTGGCTTTATATTTTTGAACTCCTATAACACAGGACAAATTTTGCAGGAATTCTTGAGGCGAGTTCGTCAAAGTATGTTATTCAATTATTCAACCAAAATAACAGAACAAAGTTCTGTCTACGGCAGCCTCCCCCAAAGGGAGTTTCCTCCGAGTTGTATTGTACCCAGCCTGCGGAGTTGTGGGCCTAAATATTCCAGTGGGGAACTACGCCAGCGTGTTCCCACACGCCAGTGCTGATGCAGTACAGTCAGTGGGTGGCTTGCATCTCTTCCTACTTGAGTGGTCTCTTTTCCAATTTGGGCAGCTGTAATGGCGAGAATCTGTTGGCAGAAGCAGCGCCATGCAGAATGCAGATCGCTGGTGCCTTCGGATGCCGAGCAGAGACCGGTTTATTCTTGGCCATCTCCACCCAAGTTTATTTCCAGCTGCAGTCAAGTTCTTCTGATGCCTCGTCGTTTGAAATGGGCCTTGAGCTACTCCGGGTTTCCTCTGGGTGACGTGCTTCCTCGTGATCAAGCACCGAGCCTCTTCACCTTATTACTTGCGCAAAGGGAGCTCGAGCGGTAAAGGAACCGGGAACATGGAAGATCACAGGGAGGATCTGGGAGAAGAGGCGGTGGTGCCGGCCGAGCGGCTGGTCCTGGAAGTCAGCAGAGTGTCTGAAGGGCGCTTCTTAACGGAAGAGCTCGGCTGAGCGCCGCAGGTCCTTTGGAGAAGAAGCAACAACAGCCGAGCGACCGTCCGTGCCGGCTTTGCAGGACCTTATTGGATCAATAATCGGGGCCAGCCAAAGTTCAAAAATGAAACGGCTTGTGGTTCAGGCTGTGTCCGTGGAGCCACCTTTGTGTGCAAAGAGGTCTTGGGGAGTAGATCTTATCGGAGGGCTGCTCATCCTCCTCCCCCTCGCAGTTGCGTGTGGTACATAAGGGCCGTTGCGAGTTCCTGCATTGCTGAGCAGACATTAATAGCCCTGCAACCTGAAACCTCCCCGCCTTGCACTGTATTGTCGCAGCGAAATCTACTTTTGCAGCAGCAGGCCTGAAATCCCCCCATACTAAAAAAAGAGGCTCCCTTTGCAGCCCCAGAGCACTTGGAGAGAGAAGATGTTTTGAGCGAGGATAGGAGCTCCGGAAAAGAGATGGCTTTGCGTCCTGCAGCCGTGACCTCTCGGTTGGCGTAGCCAGGCGGCCACTGGCAAAGATTGCGGCATGGACTGACCCCGCCAATGGCCTGGTGATCTTCGGAAGGGATGCACCAACCTCGGAGATGGTGCTGAGTTACTTTGCTCCTTTTGGAAGGGATTCCAGGGCTCCCGAGGTAGGTGCCGGAAGATGGAGGAGGGAAAACGCCACGGCCACTGAAAATGCCACCCTGGCAAGCAGGCAGTTAAGGCCTTGGAGGGAAGGTGTTTGGGGGCTGTGCCAGAAATACCGCACAAGTCCTGGATGGCCGGTGGAGCAAACTACAAAATCTCCCTTCTAATTTAATTTGCATTTCATGGATTCGGCAAAGACCTTGAGCTGGAGTCTGTCTTCAAGTCTGTAAGGAAGAAGGCAATCTGTTCTGCGGGGGGGGGGGGGGGTTAATTCAAATTAAGGTTAAAGCAACACAGAGACACCAAAATATTTTTTTTAAAAAAACCCACCTCTCCGTTCCTGATGCCTCCAGTGTCTTGTGGGTCTACCTTTTCCCCTTCAGCTTTCTTCTCAAGCTTTGAAGTTTTTTTTTCCCCTTTGAAGGTCTGGAGGTCACTGATCTGATCAATAGATAAGCTGAAGATTCGTGTCCATCGGCCACAGAAGAAAGATTGTGGGGAGGGGGCAGCATCCCGATTCAAGAGCTGGTTGCAGGCAACTCGGATCTTGGAGGGACATGATTCCAGCAAGAGGTTCTTCTGCTGAAGTCCCATTGAGATGAACAGGAGGCGGTCAGGGGCCTGCTCTGCTTGTAGAAGCACTTAGATGTTCTCCTGTTGGGTGCTAAAAATATGCCTCAGCCCTGCTCTGTGCTGGGATTGCAGCAGCGGTTGGCATTCCAAGCAGAATTGGGAAGTCCATCGGAGTTATTTTAAGCTGTTTGGGCCTGATAATTAAATCTGGAGGCTTTAGAACCTTCAGCGCCAGCCAGCGGGTGTCCCAGCACCACTCTTGGGAACAT
Organism: Oxyrhabdium leporinum; assembly: GCA_032468155.1. Lineage (NCBI taxonomy): Eukaryota > Metazoa > Chordata > Lepidosauria > Squamata > Cyclocoridae > Oxyrhabdium > Oxyrhabdium leporinum. The sequence continues at coordinate 10,732 of JANHFL010004684.1, forward strand.
AAGCTGTGCCTGCTGGATGGGACACCTGGCCCGTCTAGTCAACCAGCTGCCCAAGGAAGGCTACCAATCTCCCAGCAGCCCCACTCCCATCATGGCTGAGAGATGCTGATCCCCAAAACTCCCATGAATTGATCCAACCCAAACAGTTTAAGCAGTTGCCCTGAACATCTGCAGAGCACCAGACCGCCGGGGGGGGGGGGGGCTGCTGTAGTAGGCAGTCATTGAGCATTGTTGATGCCGTAGTTGAGAAAAACTACAAGACTGCAGTTCCTGTTGCAGAATACATAGGCTTTGTTTAAGATCCGTGTCCTGTTTTAGTGTCACATTGGGCATAACGCCTTGCTAGCCTTGTTTCATTGGAAGAAGCTAAGCAGTGTTGGGCCTGTTTGGTACTTGGATGGGACACCCAAGGCAGCAACTGCCTGGGGTCTCCATGAATCTTGAGACGTTGCGCTTCTCCTGAGAAGGCCCCACTTAGGGCTCCTCTAAAGCTTCAGGCAGGAAATCACCCCAGGCCTGGGGAGGGAAGGTTCTGCTGTAGCCAGCAACCCCCCATGTTTAGCAGGTGATGGGATGGGGTGGCCCAGAAGTCGCATCCCTCCACCTCGTCCAAGGCAACGGAGTCTTTTGGTTGCCTGAGTCCGTGAACGCTGCCTACAGATGCTAAATTATAGTTCTGGCAGGCAGCAAAGAGGCTTTTGGGGAGCAGACTCTCATCCGCCAGAGTGACTCACCTGGGCCACCTACGCAGAGCAGAGGCCTTCGCATCAACTTTGCCTGGTCAAGCCCCAGCGTTGGCCATCGTTGCCATGGGGAACCTTTCTGGGAAACGGGAAGAACTCGATTCCCAAAATTGCAGGGAAAAATGTTCGGGTCGGAGGGGGGGGCGAGAGAGGCGGGAGTGCCAAAGGGGTTCCCCTGACTTCACTCCTGCCTCTCTGCCCCAACCACCGAGTGAGGGTCCTGGGCATCCCTCCTCTCTTGCTGCGAGGGGTCATTTCCTGGGGCCAGAAACAAATTATGGGAAAGAAGTCTAGAGAAAGTCCCTGTCCTTACTGGAAGTTGGTCTTTCTTTTGATCTCCTAAATCCGGGATGAGGAATTCAAGATTCCTGCCAGATAGGAGGAATTTCAGACGGACATGGCTGTTTACCTGGTGTTTGGTTTCGGGGGGGGGGGGGGGGGGGGGGGGGGG
>JANHFL010004684.1:11935-35189 GCA_032468155.1 Oxyrhabdium leporinum
TGGTGTTTGTTTTCTGCCCCCCCCCCCCTTTCTTTCTCGCGTCCATCCACCCAGAACCTCTGCTCCTAGCCCGATCTGCCGCGGCATAATCCATCCTCCGTATCCGGGAGCCGTTCTTTGGTGTCGCTCTTTGAGGCTCTTGGCTTGGCTCGACCCCCCCACCCTGCCCGAGCAAGGGTGGTCTGGTTGGTGGAGGGCAGCCCTGAGCCCGATAAAGACCCAGCCGTTTCCCACCACACACGCACGCTTCCCGAGAGGCAGATCTGGAGTTAATGTTCTGCTTTCTGTCTTCGGCTTAGCAGGAGTGACTCTGACGTTTCAAGAGTCGACGGCTGTAACTTGCCCTTGGGTGGAGCACGTTTTGGAAACCGTGTTTGTCCTCTGGGCCTCCTGGGAAGGCGCCTTGTATTTTTTTATTGCGCTTTTGGAGCTGGGTTCAAGGCTTTGGCGCCCGTCCAAGTTTTCCTTGTGGCGAGGGTGTCCTTCCCTCGGTTTGCGGGAGGCCTCGTGCCAGATTCTTCCCCCAACAACAAGGGCCCCTCTTGCGCTGGCAACTCTGAGAGGCCGTTGTTTGATTACCTCCCACTAAAACTCCCCGAGATCTTTTTTAGGATTGCACATTCGATGGTCAATTTCAGTTGTGGCACAAAGTGGTCTTGTCCGATTGCAGCCGCTGCTGACCATCCACGCTTGCATCCCGGGCTGGAGGGAGACGGTGATCAGAGAAGGCCCGAGCGGCAGCATCTTTGGGCGGGGGTAAATGTTTCTGTTGTGATAGAGAAGTTGCCCGTCTCCACTCTCAGACCCTCTTCTTTCTCCTTCTGTTGATCCCCGCCTCCTCGGCATCATCAAATGCGGCTGCTGGGTGGGGGGCAGCCCCCTTTGGCGTTTGGGCTTACGACAGAGCCTGCAAAAAATCACTTTGAAGCAAGATGGGGTGTTTTTTTTAATAGACAAGGGTTCTACGTGAGCTCATCTTGATCAATTCTAAGCTCTCTGAGCAATCCGCTTGCTTACTGGGAGTCTGTCCTCGTGGGACGCGCCCGAGGGTTAGCCGCGCCGTTCCTTCTGCTGGCTGCTTTCCCCTTGTCTGTACTGGAGTGTGCCAGCTGTTGGAGGAGAGGGCTTGCCAGTTCCTGGGTGGCGTCACCAGCTCTTGGCTGTCTTGGGCAGAGGGTGGCCCTTCCCACACGGGCAAGCAGCTTTTGCCTTTAAACTGCACTAGAAGGAAGGCAGCTTTTCACCAGGGAGAGGGCCAGCTCTGGGGCTCGGCTACCATGGGCTTGGATGGGGTCTGGAGATGGGACAGAGGGAGTATAGCTTTCTGTTCAGAGACAAGGACCCGCTCTCTCTCCTAAATCTTCTGAATTATGGGGGAAATAGGCAGAATTAGGTTGTGTGCATGTGTGAGAGAGAGATTCCGGCGTGTCCGGGTGATTCCAGAGAGCGTAGGGAGGGCGTGATGTGGTTCCTTCAGGGTCCTGAAAGGGTAGAAGCTTGTTTAGATCAGAGCTAAATTTAGGTGAGGCAGAGAGGATGGTGGCCCCAAATAGAGGTTGTGTGCTCTTTCCTTTGCTTGCACGAGTTTTCCTCTTGAGCAAAAGGCTACGGCGTGTGTGTGTGTGTGTTTGTGTTTGATAAAACAATCCAGAGCTGGATTAGCACATAAGGCTAAGCCATGATTTATTGCAGCAGCTCCATCTCTGTGGCTTGCTCAACACCCTGATCCATGCACCATTCTTCTAGGTCAAAATGCAGCTGGCTGTTTTGTGGTTAAGTGTTTCACTCAAGTGCAGCCTTGGGGTGACAAAGGGACCGAGGGTCGGCTTTGTTAATTTTTTTCACAAGACCCAGAACCACAAAACATGGAAAGGAGGCCGTTGAATTGCATGGTCTTCATTCATTCCCCATTTCAAATTGATCAGTCTGGCCGCAGAACTCCCTGCCACAAAAGACACAGCCGTGAGAGAAACCTGAGAATTTTCCCTTCGTCCAGTTGCCTCACCAGGAAGCAGAATTACAGGGCGAAACGGTTGCTTCCTGCCCATCTGGGCACAGAGGGGCTGGAGGAACAGGCCCCACCAGCTGCCCTCCTGCGTTCTTGCATTCCCACGGAGATTAGTTTTTGCCGTGCCACCACGCACCCAGGTGCCCAAACGCGTCTAAATGCCTGCTGAAATTCACCGCCTGAGTTGAAGGTGAACTCCTGGGCGGGAAGCTACTTTCATGCCTTTGCTTAGATGACTTCCCCAACTGTTGCCGTGCGAGTTAAAAGCAAGGCGGCGTCTTGGGATGTTCAGCGAACTCCGGCTAAGCCCCGCAGGAGACATTCTGGGGGCTTCCTGAGTTCTGCCAGTGGCGTTTTCCAGTTTTCGTTTACGTGACTCCTCCAGATGGAACAGGACCAGCTCTGTCTAGTGTCTCCCAATCCTGATTTTGAGCAAGGAGTAAATATTTATTATACATCAGTAGCAGTTTCTTCTGTACTTCCTTAAGCAGCTTTAAAACAAGCGTGCATGTTTTTGCACAAAAGACCCAAGAAAGCGGATCAAAACGCCCAGTAAGGTTTTGTAAAATAAATCACTATTTTGGTCGTTGCGTTGTTTGCTCCCCACCCAACCGGAGCCTACATAAATATAATTTTTGAAACCCTAAGAGATTTTTTTTTTATGTATGTATGTATGTAAAAACCCAGGCTGTTTCCGTTTATTAGTTGAAATATTCCCACTCCAGAAAACACACCCGAAACGTAATTGATTTGTTTGCCTGCAGTAACCATAATGACTGTGATATGTTATGCGTTCCGTTTTTGTTTATTTTTTCTATTTCGCTTTCTCTGTTTCAACTGGAACAAAAGCAAAAGAAAATCTAGGCTTGTCTTTATGGAAGTGGGTGGGGGGGCTTTTATATTTGCATTTATATTTATATTATCTTTGCAAGGAAATATAAGGAAAGCGAAAGGATCGTAGGATATGCCACGTGGTTAGAAGTAGGTAACTGGGATATGATAGGTTACAAATGGTTTAATACAGTGTTTCTCAACCTTAGCCACTTGAAGGTGGGTGGATTTCAACTGCCAGAATTCCCCAGCCAGCCTCTGGGAGTTGAAATCCACCCGTCTTCAAGTATCTGAGGTTGAGAAACATTGCTCCGATCAGACGGAAACCCCCAATCTTCAAAGCAATATTTTGTGTGTTGCCCCTTGCACTGTCTACACGATGCTCCCACGGGGCCTGTTTTGCCACCTCAGCACCTGGAAATCTTCCCTAGCAGCCTGGCTGAGCTTTAGCTGCCAGACCTGCTTAAAAAAGGCTCCTTCAACTCTCCAATTACTTGAGCTGCTTTCTAGCTGCGATGTCTCTTAAGGCCGTAATTTTAAAACTCAATCTACCACCATGTTGTTTGGAGTTCATTTAGCCTGCGGGTAGGGGTGTAACCTCTGGGGGAACGTGGCCCGATCCGAGAGAGACCTGAATGCTTTTCCTTCTCTTTCTCGTGTCAGGGTGAATTGTGTCTGGTAAAAAGGCTTTGCCACCTCTTGCAACCCGCTCCCTTCTTCGCATCGTAGGGAAGTGACACGAAGTATTTAGTGATTCTTCTCTTTCCAGGGTAAAGAAGGCGGCAGCAATTTTAATCTTGATTTTCAAGGCAGCTGCTTAATTTTCTGGCTGAAAGAATGCCTTCCCTTTTTTTCTCTTGAGCTTGCAGAATGCTGAAGCAAAGTGGAAATAATGGTTTGATCCGGCGCAGAAAGAGAAGGCTTCATCCTGCCTTGGTGGACCTTCCCATGACCTTCCTTGGGCAGCTGATTGCCCACCGTGAGGAAATGGGGCTGAGGGTGGACCAGGCACTTCTCTCACCTCATTCAATCCGGGTGCTTTGGGGGTCGACCTGCTTCCCGTGAGCCCTCTTCTCTTGTTAAGGTGGGTGGGGATTTCACCTGAAGCACTTGGAAAAGTGACGTTCTCCTCAAGCTGGAGGATTCTAGGAGTTGAAGTCTACCCACCTGGCCAAGTTGGAGAAAGGGTGTTCCGAGGCGTCCGGTGACCTTCCAATTCTACGGAGCAAGGCGGTGCCGCAGCTCACAGAGAACAGACTCAAGAAATTAGCTCTGATCCAAAATTCCTGGGAGATGCTGTGCCTTTGAGTTAATTTTCTTACAACTCAGGCTGGGGCGATCCTTTGAGCCACCACTCCCCTCCCAGCTATGCTGAGTATCTTTCGATGGAATTCCCTCCTTCCCTTTGGTGAAAAATTGAGCATAATTCTTCGCTTCCTGGATTGGAAGCGAGCGGGCTTGGTTCGGATTCAAAGCACTCCCAATGCCTCAAATGTTTCCTCATGTGGGAGACAAACTCTGTTAGTCTTGATGCTCAGCTGTAACATGTAAGTACCGACTTGTTCATATTTAAGAGCAAACTTTTTAGATAAATCTGCTGCTGTGAAAATCGGGGAAGATCACCAAGTCTGAGCTCATGGTACAAAATGTAGAATTTGGTCCCAGGTGGGCAGTATGTTATTTCCTTCAGAGGAGGAGAACATCTTGAAGAGAGACTATTACTCATTATGACTGATTGTTATTTTTTTTTTTAATGAAAGGATGTGAAAGATGCTTACCAAAGAATGGGATTTGTGCAAAGGGAGTCCCAAAAGTGAACAAGAAAATTTGCCCTCCGGGAATCTTCACCAGTAAGGGATGCGCGTGGGTGGGTGTGTTGCACTTGCACATCCACTAACAAAGTCAGATGAGACCCTCCTGCCCCATGTGCAGAATTGAACTTTTTGCCTGTTTATGAGCCAAAGAGTTTGGGCCAAATCTGGTGGTTGGAGTTACGTCTGCTTTTGGCGAGAAACCATTTTTTGCTTTGGGTAAAATCCAAGAAATTCAGAGGTGGAAGTTTTCCTTTCTCCCCCAAAGACATTTTGCTCTCTGCAGAGAGAAGGTGCATGCTTGTTTGCTAGATTTACACCAGGGATGTCCAACCTTGACAACTTTACTATTAGTGGACTTCAACTCCCAGAATTCCCCAGCTAGCATGGGAATTGTGGGAGTTGAAGTCCACAAGTCTTAAAGTTGCCAAGATTGGACACCCCTGATTTACCCTCTCACCTTTCTTCCGATGCTCCCCAGTCTCTTATTTCTTTCCATGAGAATGAGAGAAGACATTTCTTTTTTCTTTTCTAAGGGAAGGCGCTTTTACTCATCACGAGGATGTCTTTTAAGCATTCTTGTAAACGTTTTTTAACTCCTCTGCTCGCAACCCCCCTCCTTGCCCCCTGAAAGAAGGCAGGGGCTCAGGAGCACAGTTCCCCTTCAGATTTCTTGCCCCCGAGCCCACTCAGCCCAGCCCGGGCCCCTCCCGAGATGCTGGGGAAGTCGTCAGGGGAGGGCTTAGCTGCAGCCTCCGCAGGATGCCAGTCCGGGCCTGGCACCTGCCAAGGAAGGGCACCAGGACGGGTTTGTCCAACGGGAGCAGCTCTCGTCCTGACAGAGGCTCGGATGGATTTACTGCCTCTCACGTCTGCTAAATTCTTGGCTGCTTTGTGGGGCACGAAATTGAACTGTCTCGCCACGCGATGGAAGCCGCAGTGCCAGGATAAAAGGCTGTTCCGGGTGATGCTCTTTGAAAGATGAAGTTCCATCTTGGTTCTGTGCAGTGGAAGGGATTTGCTGCCAGCTTATTTTGGAGAAGTAGCTCATAAATAAGGGAAGAGGGAGGAATTCTCGTCGGATGCAGCTAGCGGGTTCCCTCGGGCACCCCTGCGCCTCTCCAGCTAGTCTGGGTGCCAACACTGAAATGCAGGCAGTGGTAGAAGCTCTTGATTATTAAGGCCGTTCTGAAAGGATTGATCGATTGAGTTTGAAACCTTCAATGGAACAGCTTCCCTCCTGAAGAAGCTGTGGGTGCTTCATCATTGGAGGTTTTCCCAAAAAAGGCCCTTTTGTGACTGGCTCTTCCCCAGGCCCATCCTGTTCTGAGTCGTGATCGTGACCCTTCGGTCGGTAAGCAAAAGTCCGGCTCAAGGAAGCAGCTGGCAGAAACATTAAATGTAGTCCTTTGGGAACCCAGAGTTGCGAGGAGTGTGGATTTAGGGACATCTCCGCGTCTCCGCTGTTGCAATGGCCGTTGTGCCCCTTTCCAAAGGATATCGCTGCCCTAATTTGGCCAGGGATGTCATTGGTTCCCATAGTCTTCTTTTTCAGATGCTCTGAACATAGTTCGCAATGTTTGGGAAAAGAACCTCCTTACAAAGGGGCTTCAGGTCTGGAGGTTGATTGATCGTTTCCCTTGTTGTCCATAAAGCAGCTGTGCTTCTCCGGCTCCTTTGGCTGCTGGCCTTTCAGAGATCAATAGAGTCTTATTAATTCAGCTTTCTCTGCCTTCAGATGCCTCACAACAGCTGATCTCAAGGAGCTCAAATCCTTGACAAAGACGCCTGTTTCCTGACAAGAACATTCTGAGATAAGGTGACATCACTGCCCCCCCCCCTTGCGGAGGAAAGTTTGACAAGGGGAATAAATTTGCATTCTTAAGCCCCCCCCCCCTGGGGGGGGGCAACATCTGCTTAAGGCTTAATAGGATGCAGATTGACTCTCTTCATTCAGTCATAAATTGACTGGCTGAAGGAGCGGCAGGATTTTGGCAGCCGAACCAGGACACCCCCCCCCCCCCCGTAGGATGATGTATCCTCAGGTGCTCTCCTGCTCAGGGACCCTTGAAATCACCTTCCCTGGGATGCCAGCGGCACCCACACAGAGGTCGTCAGGATTCCTATCGGAGGGCGATTCAATAGACTCCACATTGACTCGATAGGGATAGAATAACAGGGTGATTGCAGACTTGTTCTGTTTAAAACTCTTCCCACCACCACCAAACCTCTGAACAAGAAGGAGAAAAATGGCGGGTGGGAATCTCGAAGGCATACGGAGTACAGCAAAGCGTTTGCGGAGTGCGGCGTTTTATGACTAACCAGGGAACCCAATGTGCAAGAACATCTGAGCGTGGCCCTCATAAGTTCAGGAGTCCATTGGCTCAGAAAGATGGCGTGTGCTTGCTGCCCTGACCTCAGGCTGACCAGCCCACCTCTTTCTTCCAATTCTCCAGGCTTCTGGCTTTGTGCTCTGATGTTTACCTACCCTAAACTTTGCCAGGCTGCATTTTCTGATCAACCCACCTAAGTCTACTCCCGTTTGCCCTCATCCAACCAGTTTGTGGTCAGAGGGACGAGATCTGGAACGGAAGGGCAACCCTAGTTTGGGGGGGTTTCTGGAAGTTCTTAAAAGGCCAGAACAGGCTTTGAACTCTGGCCCCTCGGTGTGGTCTGTGAGCTTCTCGGTCTTTGGGGGGTGCAAACCGCTGACTCACCAGAGGAAAAGAAGGTCCGCCCAGCTTCCTGATGAACACGCTATCCAAACACAACAGAATCCGCAGGCACAGTGGGGCAGGCCTGGGATTGAGAAGTGGCTTTTTTGTATTACGAAGCTGGATTGTGCCAGAATTCCAGATGTTTAGATGTCACTTTTGGATGGACTTCATCTTTAGCAGAACTTCAGTTTAATGGGAGGAGATGGCTTTGATTTGGATTGGTTTCAGTGGTTGGAGAAGGAGATGTTTCACAGCTTTCCCTTTTGGAGGGCTCGACTATGCTTCTCCTGCCAATTTGGGGGAAAGGAAGAGAAGCTTTGCAAACTGTTTGTTGACATCCCTTTGCTTGCTTCACCCAGCAGTGAGCTCCTGAGCTGCTGCAGAGAAAGGACCGGAGGTCCTCCAGGTGTGTGACTGGCAGATTTCCAGTTCCAGTTTAGTAGTGCAGGGGTCTCCAAACAGGGAGACTTTAAGTCTTACGGACTTCAACTCCCAGAAAGTTGCCCAGTTTGGAGACCCCGGATCTAGTGAGAATAACACTAGAGTCTGGAACCGCCATCCCTCCCTTTTCATCCGATCGGCAAAGCCTTCCTTGCCCCAAAGACTTGGGATTGAGAGTTCTGTACAGTATTCTTTGCCATTTTTTGCAGGATGTGTTTCAAGAGCTCAGAAACGAGAGTTGTAACTTTTCATTTCTTTTTGCCCAGTGGAGTCCTTGACATTTCAGGAAAACAACACATATAGTATGTGGAAATAGTATTTGGGAGAAGTTGTAAGATGCAGAATAAGTGGTAAAAGGGCCATGACATGGTTGGAATAAACCTTTTTAGTTTTCGTTAATGAAAAGTTTCTGGAGACTGGAGAATTATCACTTGGTGGCCTGTTGCTCAACTGTGTCCTCCATTGAGCCCTTGGGGAGGTGGTGCACCTTTGCCAGAGCGTGGGGAGATGCCACCAGGCAGCCATCGTCCTGAACATGTGGGGCGTCTCCGTGTCTCCCTCGTCCATCAGCTGCAGCCTCTTGGAGAACAGCGTAAATGCCTAAAATTTCCCACCCCCCTGCTGAGTGTTGGGGGTGCTATCCTTTTCTCTGCAGGGAGGCCATCTAACACCTTCTGCCTGGGTGGGAGGAAGGTTTTGCTAAGCCCAGGAGTTGCTCATGCATTCCCTCTCTTGGTGGGCTGCTCTAGGATCAGGCTGTGGTGGCTGCGCATCCTGGGATCAGCTGCTGGAAAGAATGAAGCAGATCTCTCAGAGAGCCAGCAAAGGGCAGCCTTGACAGTAATCAACTCCAGCTTTTAGAGAGCTGCTTAAGTAATAGGCTGGCTGAGTCATATCCTAAAGGGGGAGGGGTGACTTTTGGCGCTCTCTAACATCATGAGAAGGTTGGGCTCGTTTTTGGACTCTGCTTCCAACTGGTTGGGTCCTGTTGGGGCCATCGGAGGCTTCTGGGCCCTGGTGCTGTTAGCCCAAGGCTTGTTTTGGGATGAGTTGGAGCATAAGATGCTGCTCCTGGACTACCACCCCCTCCTCTCCCACCGCAGTGGAGGTAGAGGAGGAGGAGGAGGAGGAGGGGATGTCTGCATGAAGTAAATGGAGGAAGCCCCAAGCCTGCTTGGAGAGCTTTCACTGGCTGGAGCGTCACATGGATCCTAAAGTAAGACTGAAGCAAACCGACCCGTCGCCATAGGATTCCAACTAGTTGTAATCTGGACCCGCTCTGCTACCGCTTGGCATGGAATTTGACATTTTAGACACAGAATGGGTAATTCCAGGGGTCTAGCCACACCATAATATCAAGAGCGATTATGGTAGAAGTGGAGCTCAGTGGCAGAAAGTTGGCTTCCCCTGCAGAAGATCCCAAATTACATGCTGGGCTTTGAGATCAAAATACGCTGAGTAGCAGATGAGGAAAAAAATTGATCTGGAAGCTTTCCACTCGGCTGCTGCTGGCCAGAGTAGGCGTCCCTGGCTCAATGGGCAAATAATGTCGACGTCTCGTAAGTCAGCGTCCCAGAGTGTGGAATGGTGGGGATAGCGGAGGGGGAAAGTTTCAGAGGAAGGGGGAGAAGAGTGGGTCTTGTAGTTGTGATTCTTTTCTCAATGCTCATCCAGTGTTTTCTTTCTTTTGAAGGTGAGATAAAAGCCCCGAGTGATCCAGCACCATGGTTGCCTTGTCGCTGAAGATCTGTGTCCGCCAATGCAATGTGGTGAAGACGATGCAGTTTGAACCCTCCACTGCAGTCTATGATGCGTGCCGGGTTATCCGCGAGAGGGTCCCAGAGGCTCAGACAGGGCAAGGTCAGTCCCGGGCAAATCTGGGTCCCACGCTGGTTCTCTTGAAACCATCACTTGCCCATCAGTGCTGTAGCAAGAAGGGATGCTTGAAAATCACCCTACTCAGTCGGTGGGGGGGGAGGGCAACCTGTGGCTCCTAAACAGGCAAGTGAGTCTGGAGAGAGACTGGTTGTGGGTGAGTTATTAAGATGGGCAGCTAGATGAATGAGCAGAGAAACCACGGGCAACCTCGCTTGGCCAAGAGAGAGACCAAGAAGGATCTGAGAACATTGCTCCATAGCAGCTTAGTGAGGCAAGGAGAAGGCAGGTGGGCATGTTCGGAGGACCTTCTGCCACCGGTCTTAGAAGACGCCTAGCTGCAGAAGAGCAACAAGCCTTCATTCCCTTTATGGAAGCAACATTGAGCCTCCCTCCCTGCCTGCCTGCCTCCCTCCCTCTATGGACAATCAATCCATTGACCCGTGCATCACAAACTTTGAACCCTGCCGAATGAAGGAGCTAATGATATCCAAAGGAAGAGAAAAGGAGATGGGTGAGGTTGAAGAGCCAGGGAAGCCAGAGAAGGGCCAGCGGCCGACCAGGGCTAGAGAATGAAGCTGGGAGCCCTGGCAAAGTTCCCTGCTTGACTGGAAGGTGGGCATCTAAAAGAGGGGCGGCTTCTTCTTCAGCAACTCTTCCGTCTTCTTTCACAGCCTCTGACTATGGGCTCTTTCTGTCCGATGAAGATCCCCGGAAAGGCATTTGGCTGGAGGCCGGCAGGACCCTGGATTACTACATGCTGCGGAATGGGGTAAGGCGCTTGGGCCCTTCCGGGGAAGGAGAAGGACAGCTCAGCCCTTCCACTTCCGGGGCTTTGCAGATTGCCTTTGGCTGCAGGGTGCAAGCAGGACCAGTTGTGCCTATTAAGCCAATATCCTTGCTACCTACCTGCCTTCCGCAGCGTAGAGGTAAACATCTCCTTGAGTCCACCTTGACTCTTGGTGACCTCGTGGACGAAGCTTCCCTGACGAGAGTTCAGGGCTGGTTCCTTTCGACTTCTGCCTCACCCACAACCCTGGGAGTCCCTGGAGGTGCAAGTCCTCATGAGGGCATCCTTGACTCTCTCTTGCTCGGGATCAAAAGAAACCCACCAACTTCCAGGCTTGTCCCTCCTGTGAAACATTCCGGTGGTTTACTCCCTAGGATATTTTGGAATACAAAAAGAAGCAGAGACCCCAGAAAATCAGGATGTTGGACGGCTCCGTGAAGACGGTGATGGTGGACGACTCCAAAACTGTTGGAGAACTGCTGGTGACCATCTGCAGCCGGATAGGTATGAAAGAGGATGGCCGGTCCAAGCAGATTATCCCCATTTCCCACAGAAGAGCAATCGAACCTCCCCTCCAGACAAAATGATCCGAGGGGGCCAAACCCCACATGAAAGAGGGTACAAAGTCCGTGAAGCAGACTTTGTGGCAGGCCGGGGTAGTCAATTGTCAAGAGCGGCTTCCTCCCTTGCTCGGCTCCGTTGTTTGCTGGATGAGTTCTGGAAAGGCCCACGTTCACCCAGGGGAGCTCACGGCAGGGAACCCTTCCCAAGAATTGCTCTTCCTTTAGGCTTCACGGGGAACCGAAAATGATTCCCGTCCTAATCGTCGGGGTGGGTTTGACCCACAGACTTCTCCCCAAACCATGCCGGTTCCTGCAGCTCGGAAAAAGGGCCTTCCTTTGCATTTTTAGGCATAACCAACTACGAAGAGTATTCCTTAATCCAAGAAGGCAGCGAGGAGAAGAAAGAAGAGGGCACGGGGACCCTGAAGAAGGACCGGACGCTGCTGCGGGATGAAAAAAAGATGGAGAAATTAAAAGCCAAGCTGCACACCGATGATGACTGTGAGTGGCTTTCCCAGGGGTGAGGAGCGGGTGTGCGATCGCCGTGAAAAGGGGAGTCATTTTGTAGTAACACGGCTTAAGTAGGAACGTCTTAGATTTGCACTTAATCTGAGGTGGATGCAGATATCTCGAAATGCCCACCCTGTAAATCTAAGGTAGTTAAGATGTGAAAAAAGGAAAGGAAAGGAGTCGGAGCTCTTCCGAGTGAACCGTGGCTCGTTCTCATGGTCCAAAATGCAGTCCTAAGTAAGGAGGTTCCTTAACCAGCTCTCGGAAGTCATTTCTTTTCGTTTAGTCTTGCTCTGCGTTTTCTCCTTCCTAACTTGGGGCGGCCCAGTTCCCGTAGCGCCCCGTAGCCAGGCTCTGGTCCAGCAGTCTGGAGGAGGCTGAGCGGAGGAACAGCTGTGAAACCACCTGCCTCCTCCTTCTTCTTCCCCCCGCCCCCAGTGAACTGGCTGGATCACAGCCGGACCTTTCGGGAACAAGGGGTGGAGGAGAGCGAGACGCTGCTTCTGAGGCGGAAGTTCTTCTACTCGGACCAGAACGTGGATTCCAGGGACCCCGTCCAGCTCAACCTGCTCTATGTCCAGGTGATCCTCCTGCTCAGGCGGCAGCCGCTCGGCCGGAGGGACTTTGACCCTGGTTGGCTTAGCAAGCCACACGTCGGCACGCCCTGTTAAGCCACGACTTGCGGGTGTGAAGCCCTGAAGAGTGGCCCCGACCCCAAAGAACCAGATTCTTCCAGGGTTGGACTAACGAGGTTTATTGAAAAGAGAAAAGGCTTTAGCTTGCAGAATCTTGGAGGCTGGAATTGAGTATTTCAGCCCCATTTCTTACAAGTCCGTTCTGCTGAGGCTTTTTATTCCCGCTGATGCTGCTTGGAGTTACCACTTGGTGCCAGGAAGGTGCTTCGTAAGGAAGGGAAGTGCCGAGTTTCTTGGAAAATTTGAGGGTTGGCAAAGGAGGAGTTGGGCCCGATATGAACTCTCTTCCCGCTTGCTTTCTAGGCCCGTGACGACATCCTGAACGGTTCCCACCCAGTATCCTTCGAGAAGGCCTGTGAATTTGGAGCTTTTCAGGCACAGATCCAGTTCGGGCCTCACGTGGAGCACAAGCACAGACCCGGGTTCTTGGAGTAAGTCAGACTCTTCCCGTTGGGGCTAACCACAGCTGGGCAGCTGCAGGCCGCTGCAATTGCTTTGGCCCGGGGGTCTTTGGGGACCACCACCACCGCCCACCGCCCCCTCCCCCAAGGTAATTCCTGCATTTCTTGCTGAGAGGGCTGGGGCAAGGTCCGCTGGGCCCAGGCCTCTTGCAGTCTGGTCCTCGCGACCGGCCTCTTTCCCGGAAGGGCGGAGTGGGACCTCTCTGCCAGTGCTTACCGCCTTGCAAATGCGGGGCCGCCTCAGCCACGGGGAAACCCTTGAAACGCCGGGAGGCTGCCGGAATGCCGAGGGTGACATTCGTCGGATTGTGCTAAAGCGGCTGCACGGAATTTAAACAAGGCGGCTTCATTGTAACGGGAGGCTTGCATCTGCCTGGGGAAGAGCAGAGCGGCACCCCCCCGCTCAGCGCTCAGCTTCAGGAGGCTTGACTGGGGGTGAGACCCCCGGGCCTCCTTCCCACCGTCTGCCCCTCAGGGTGCTTTCTTTAAGGAGGGGGAATTCCTGCGGACGGACAGTTGAGGGGGCCCATCCGGGCATGTTATGGAATAACCCCAACCGGCCAGCTGCACACACACTCTCAGCTGCTGTTTTTCAACCTTGGCAGCTGGACGACGGGCGGACTTGCATTCCCAGAATGCCCCGGGCCAGCCTGACTGCGTGCATCTTCTCTCCAAGGTCTGCGGCTGAAAGTTTTCCAGTCGAGAGAAGGAGGCCCCTTCTTTAATCCTGGCTTTTCTTGTTCCTGCAGCCTGAAAGAATTTCTCCCCAAAGAATACATCAAGCAAAGAGGAGCTGAAAAGAGAATATTCCAGGTAATTAAAAAGGGAGTCTTCTACCCCAAGCGGGTACCGTGTGCATCTCAATGTTCCTTGTGTGTGTGTGTGTGTGTGCGTGTGTGGTTTGTGCAGCCCCACTTTTGGCTTTGTGGCGTTCTGTCAAGTGTGAAGGAAGCAGGTGTTCTTCCTCTCTTTTGCTCCCTTTGGCCAACTTCCTACCCTGAATTATAATTTTGTGTCTGGTTGGAAGACTGGTTTGCTTTTCAGCGCCTTCTCTTCACGAAAGGAGCGTGCTTAATAGCTTCTGACTGCACTGTGGAAAGCGAAGGAGGGCCGTCCTCCCCAAGCAGGAAAAGGGAGCTTTCTGAGGGTGGAACTGATTACAGGCTTTCGGGGTTCTGCTCAGTTCCGTGCATGGTGAGATAGGATGTGAAAGGCCCTAAGAGGGCTAGAAAGCCTTGTTCTCCTGAGGTGTCTTGTCTTGGCTGGCTGCATCCAATGCAGCTTTTCTCATCAAATGCCCTCCAGATGTTTGCAGCTAGAATTCCCACCCTTCTCAGTCAGTGTGAACAGTGGGGACCCCGGACTGGCACATCTGGTTGGGAAGCAGCTGACGAAAAGCATGGGGCTTCATCCACTCGGTCAGGAACCGTCGCTGCCGCCTTCCCCAGGGCGATGTGTTCCAGATGTTTTCGGTCTCAATTCCCACCACACCCAGGCAGCATCTGGAGGGCACAAGACAAAGGCAAAGGCTGACGCTGATTCTTTCGGGGTTGGGAATTAGAAATATTCCTATTGTAGCAAATTCAGGGCTGTTTTTCAAGCCATGGGCTGTAAGTGCTTTGGGTTCTTCCTAATCCGTGCCTTTGTTCTCAGAAAACAAAATGCTACTTAAGGTCATTTCAACAATTCCTGTCAAGCGGAACAGAGCAGGAGAGTCTTAAGATACCAGTCTCAGATCTGTTGAAAATAGACAAATAACTCTTACTCTGGGCTTCGCTGTTTGCTGCTAACTGTTATGAGATTCACTGTTTAGGGAGGGGAGGTCCCAGATGGCAAGAAAACTTTCGACATCTGGTTTGCTAATTCGTTGGCAGAGGGAGCAGCCTCCCCTCCAAGTTGCAATCGGCTGCCTAATCTGCTTCCATCTAAACGCAAGGTGAGCATCTCCTTGCGCTGAAGCCAACATTCATGATTGGTTGGCCTGGAGTGGAAAGTATAAAGAGGTTTTATGAACATCCAGGTCAGCTTGAAAAATCCCCATTTTCTGCTCTTGATAGCAGAGACATTGGCCTCCTACCTAAGACATACCCTGGACGATGCCAAGCATCAAAAAATTTGATGCCAAACTCTTGAGGCCTACGGAGGGAAGATGACACCTGCCTTCCAAGGGCTGAGGAAATACCTTTCCATGCGTGAATCTCACATCCTTGAAATATCACCGGTACCTCAGAGGTTAATGAAAACTGACGTGAGCTGCAGAAAATAAAACAACCTCGGCTGACCCTTTCTCAGATGCCAGATTGAGAAAGGAAGGGATGTAGGCGGTGGGCAAGGACGATAGAGAAGGGAGCACGGCTGAGGAAGGAAAGCCAGAAAGTGAGAAGGTAGCCAATTTCAGCTCTCTCATACCCTTGCCCAGCTGGGGCTGATCCGTTGGGACATCTCAGTTCCAGATCTTGATAAGCAAACAAATTAAAAAGTTCAGAAGTGACTCTCCCTCTCTCTCTCTAGCAGCACCTTGAAAGTCTGCCTCTTCCACAATGAGTGAGGCCTTCTCCTAGGAGGCTTCAGTTTTGACCAAAATAGTCCTCTTTACTACAGGAACACAAGAATTGCGGAGAGATGACAGAAATAGAGGCGAAAGTGAAGTACGTTAAATTGGCCCGGTCTCTGAGGACCTATGGAGTCTCCTTTTTCCTGGTGAAGGTAGGATTTGGACTTGAATTCAATTTATTCGATTAGATTCAATGGTTGGTGCTTGCAACAGTGAAGAATACGTTTCATAAGACCTGGCTAAAGCGTTGACACCTTTTTCAACTCAGAAAGGTTTAGAGTTGAGGGAAGAACTGAAAGGCTTTCCTTTCCTCACTTGGTCTTGGCCAAAATCCATTCCTCATCTGGATTGGTGCATCTGAATGATTTGTCTGCGTTTGTCGTCATGTGGCCAGATGCCAGAAGCCAGGTGGCATTATCATAAAGCCAAATCTGAGTTTCTTAGTCCAAACACTGAGTAGACCTAGAGCAGGGGTCGGCAACCATGGCAACTCTAGGACCCGTGGACTTCAACTCCCAGAATCCCTTGCGCTGGCTCAGGTCCTAAAGTCGCCCACCTCTGACTCGGAGAAATCACAACATTGCCAGGTTTGATTGACGTTTTGGCACCTCATCATAGAGCCAAATGATAGCCAAGGAAACACATCCCTTTTTACCCTGACATTAAACCCGGCCAGATTTGAATTTGCAGTGTGAACTTGGTTGGTAATTCCTGTTCTCGGACCCCACTGAAAAATCAGTAAGGAAGTTCTGCATTGGCTGAACCATTCCCGCTTTGTGTTTCCGGGAGATCTTCCCTCTCCCGGTTGAGAACGTGGCCTTTTCTGGGGGATGGGGCTTTGTGGCTAGCCATTCCCTTTCCGGGTTCCTTTCAGGCGAATTAACCGCCCTGCGAAGGAGCAATGGGTGCGCCAGCGGCTTTTCCCAGAATGCTGCCACACAATTACGCCGTGTTTTTTCTCAGACTCCGATCCCTTCGATGTTCTCCTAACAGGTGACTTCCAACTGGCACCACGGGGCACCGGAGGAAGACAGCAGTTCGGATAATTATTTGACGGCAGTGAAATGCTGGGGTTCATTCAATTAAAAACACCTATTCCATTCCTTGAACGCTTTCCTTTTTTTAGGGCTGACTGAAGCAAATGGCAATTAAGCATTTTGGGAACAGCGGTGTGAAATGTCTGGCTGCGATCGATTTATGAGGGGAGGAAAACAGAGAATTAAAAAACCTGAGCTGTTTAACGAATGCTCTGAGAGTTTAATCCACTCTGCTTTGAATGAATTATTGGAAATGAATTATAATAGCAGACGTGGCTTTCTCTTTTTACACTTCCTTACTGAAGTGCTTGCATTTCCTCAAAATTTAGTTGCTGGACCGCTCACGTTCTGAGGAGAGCAGTCAAGATGAGAGCCCATGTCCCAATGAACTTATTTTTAACTTATTAAAACATGAGCTAGAATGACACCAGGAGACCCTTTTCTGGAGCATGTGGTCCAGAAGAGTGAAGTAGGCATATAATGCACAAAACAGCACACCAATGAACTCGGGACTCGAGCCGTGGGTCGCGGAGGACAGGCTGCGCTTTGGGGGCTCGGAGGGAGGGCCCAGAAAGGGAAAGAGGAGCGCTTCATTGGAAGCTGGATGCAACGCTGACGGGGGGCCCGGGAGATCGTGGGCGAGAGAGGAAAGGGGGCTGGGATGTGGGCAGCTTTGACTGCCACTCAAGGCGGGGAGATTCAGCAGCCAGAGGAGGAACGCTTTCTCGGCACGTATTAATCTACAGAATTGACTGCGCTCAGATGCAAGAATAGGTTTAATTTTTGAGAGTGGTAAAAGGAGGTTCAGCCGGTCCAGGAAGGACCAGGGTCGGGCTTGCTGCTGCCCTCCCTGACTCTTTCCTGCCTCCTCTCGGGTGGGATTGTGCAAGCGCCTCTTGAGGAGCTCCTGGGGTCCACCTGCTGGGCTCCTGAGGAATACCAAAGCGGCGCTCGACAGGCCTTCAGCCGGATCCACCCTCGGGAGTCTCCTTACGGTCTTTCGAATTTTGTTTTTGGCCTTCATAGGAGAAAATGAAAGGGAAGAACAAACTGGTCCCGCGTTTGCTAGGAATTACCAAGGAGTCTGTGATGCGTGTGGATGAAAAGACCAAGGACGTCTTGCAGGAGTGGCCTCTGACCACCGTGAAACGCTGGGCCGCCTCGCCCAAAAGCTTCACCCTGGTAATTCGCAGTGGGGAGAGCGAAGCCGAGGAAAAGCCTCCCAACCCGGGCGGCCCAATCTCGATGCCAATAGCGCTGTGTCTTCCCTTAGGATTTTGGGGAGTACCAAGAGAGCTACTACTCAGTGCAGACCACCGAAGGGGAGCAGATCTCTCAGCTGATCGCAGGTTACATTGACATCATCCTCAAGAAGGTACAACCCTCGCGGCTTCCGTCGGGGCGGGGGGGGAAGAGCACCTGCTCCCCCAGTCACCTGGAGTGTGCAGGAAGAGCGACAGCCTTTAATTCTGCCCCGCCACCTGCCCCCAAACTGCCAAGCAGTGGGGAATGGGGAGGGGGCATTGGGTTGGGGGTGGGAGGGCTTCTCTTCCCTGTGGCTTCCGTTCCATACCTGTATGAAGGTAAAGGGAGGCGGTGAGAACCAATCTGTTTTTGTTCCCAAGACGCTTTGCAGTGTCTCTCCTCTGTCCCGCCCGGCGTTTGGAGGATGGACAGGACACTTTAGACGCTTGGGGGGAGGGGGCATTGCCCCGACCGTGAGCCAAGACTTGGGGCAACTGGCCGGAGGCCTCTCTGGCAAGCCAAGGGGCCTGTGATTAGAGCCCCAGGAGGAGCCCGGAGATTCCAGAGTGGGCTGGGAGTTCAGACCCCTTTGCAAAAAGTGGGATGGATTCACAAGACAGAGGAAGAAACCCTCTCTTGGCCTTTTCTGCAGAAGCAAAGCAAAGATCGCTTTGGGCTGGAAGGAGATGAAGAATCGACTATGCTTGAAGAATCCGTCTCTCCCAAAAAGTACGTGGAAGAGGGATGGGTTTTTTTCCCCTGGCCGGCCTTTGGGGCAAAGCCCCCGAGCTGTCAGGTGCCTTTACTCCAGTCTCCAGTCCTTTTCCTGAAAGCTGCTCCCCATCTCCGAGGTTTGCCTTCCTTTGTGCAGCTTACTTCTCTCAAATACTGGCCTCCTTATTGGGGCGTGTCAGATAGGAAGTCGCTAAGAGGGTGCAAGCTTTTGGGGGTCCCGAAGCAGCTCAGCGGCCTGGAGGGGGATGTGTGGAAGAGGGGCTTTTTGTGGAATTGGGGCTGGTGCACCAGCCCTTCTTCTCCGTCACGGAGGAAGTGCGGGGCAGCATTCGGTTGTGCCCCAATTGCTCCCCACCTGAAGGATCACGGGGGGCAAGGAGCTCCCTCCCCAGCCTGGTTCTGCCCTTCCTTCGGCAGGTCGACGATTTTGCAGCAGCAGTTCAACCGCACCGGAAAGGTGGAGCACGGCTCCGTGGCGCTTCCGGCCATCATGCGCTCGGGCTCCACCGGCCCAGAGACCTTCAACATGGGCAGCATGCCTTCCCCGCAGCAGCAGGTGACGGTCGGGCAGATGCACCGGGCCCACATGCCCCCTCTGGTGAGCCGCTCCCCTCCCCCTCTGAGCAAGGGGGGCTCCCTGGTCACAGAGCCCCTCTGCAGGAGAAGATCTGCTGAAGTTGGTTGGCTTTCCTCAGACCTCAGCCCAGCAGGCCCTGATGGGCACCATCAACACCAGCATGCAGGCCGTCCAGCAGACCCAGGCAGACCTCACCCAAGTCGATGACCTTCCGCCTTTAGGAAATGACATGGTCAGTTGGCTTCGGGGGAGGGGCAGGAGGTAAAGGGACGGCCCTCTCTCCAAAACCAGCTCTGGCCTGGGACTTCTGTTCTTTCTCCGCGTTGAGGCCCTCTCAGCGGCCCTTCTGTGTTTCAAAATGCTTTCGTGCCTATGAGCATAACGGCCCCCTCTTGGCCATTTTCTGAGTCTCCTGTAGGAAAGTCCTCCAGGTCTGATGGCCCTTCTTCCCCCTAGAGCATTCTCATGAACAGCCCTGAGCCGGGGGAGTTGTGTCAAACGACTGCCCTTGTTTGAGGGGTCAGAGCCATCCTTCTGGGGAGCCTTGAATATTGAGTATTCCCGGGATGTTTCTTAGCAATCAGAGTGGACATCTAATCACAATTCCTGTCTAATGAAGTCCTTCCTGAGCTGAGGTTCTCCAGATGTATGGAACTCAATCCCCAGAATCCTTCACTCACTTGGTCATTGCTAAGCATCCTAGCAGGTGCCCACCTGTCTGATGGCCACCAAGTTGGAGAAGGTTGTCCGAGGATTAGCAAACCTAGAAGTTAGAAGATGTCCCACATTCTTAGAAGTTGACATCGGTGGTCTGCCTTTTTCTGCAGGCTTCCAGGGTTTGGGTCCAGAACAAAGTGGACGAGTCAAAACATGAAATACACTCTCAGGTTGATGCAATCACTGCAGGGACCGCTTCCGTGGTGAACCTTACAGCAGGTAAGGAGGCCCCATGCTCTGTAATGGTCCTATGAAGTTGGTGAAGGTAACGCATCTGTTGAGTTGACTTTGGTCAGCGTTCCCATCTCAGTGGGGCTTTCAGGATTAACCCCAAGGGTGCTCTGTGCCAAAGCAGAGACTCTCTGGAACAGTAAACGGCAACAAAAATCCAACAACCAGACCCACAAACACCAAGCCCTGACAGTGTCAGATGTCTCTGAAGGGTGGGCCTCTGCAATGCCTTTAGACGTTGGGCATCTCCTGGTCTGCTTTGCTTGGCAGGGGACCCGGTTGACACGGACTACACAGCGGTGGGCTGTGCCATCACCACCATCTCCTCCAACCTCACGGAGATGTCCAAGGGGGTCAAGTTGCTGGCGGCCCTCATGGACGACGAGGTCGGAAGTGGGGAGGACCTGCTGAAGGCCGCTCGGACCCTGGCAGGGGCCGTCTCAAACCTGCTCAAAGCGGTGGAACCGACATCAGGAGAGGTGAGACCACGGGGCGGAAGGGTAGGGGTCACCCCGGGTAGCCGCCTGCAAGAAAGAGATCCCGGTCGTTCTTGTACTCTTCTGGATTGTCCACGGAAAGGACTTTGCTGTGGTGGAAGGGCAGCAGCTTAGAGAATTTCTCTTCCTTGGGTAAAACTCTCGTCTTTCCTACTTTCTCTCCTTCCAGCCCCGCCAGACTGTTCTGACCGCAGCCGGCAGCATCGGCCAAGCCAGCGGGGAGCTGCTCAGGCAGATTGGGGAGAACGAGACAGACGAGCGTTTCCAGGTCAATCTCCCCTGGGGCCCCCTTGAAGATTTCTGTACCCGGGTGCCCTGCGGGCTATCTGAGCCTCTTCCCGTGGTTCGACCCCCTTTCCCTTTCGTCCTCTTGCCCAGGATGTCTTGATGAGCCTGGCCAAGGCTGTGGCCAATGCCGCCGCCATGTTGGTGCTGAAGGCCAAGAACGTGGCACAGGTGGCGGAAGACACGGTTCTGCAGAACAGGGTGATTGCGGCTGCCACACAGTGCGCCCTCTCCACCTCGCAGCTGGTGGCTTGTGCAAAGGTGTGTCTGGAGAGTGGGTGGACAAGATAGTTGTGGAGAGCTGGAAGGACATCAGTGGTCCGTTGCCCAGTTGCCGGTGAGGGCGGCAGAGCCCCCGCCCTGCGGCGGCGGCGGCGGCCAGAGAAGCCTTCACAGACCAGGTGCCCTGCGCCCCGCTGCTCGCCTCACCTGGCCGGATGTGCTTTGCTGCAGGTGGTGAGTCCCACCATCAGCTCCCCGGTGTGTCAGGAGCAGCTGATTGAAGCCGGGAAGCTGGTGGATCGCTCCGTGGAGAACTGTGTGCGTGCGTGCCAGGCCGCCACGGATGACACCGAACTGCTCAAGCAAGTCAGCGCGGCAGCCAGTGTGGTCAGCCAGGCCCTGAATGACCTCCTGCAGCACGTCCGGCAGTTTGCCAGCCGGGGGGAGCCCATTGGGCGCTACGATCAGGCCACCGACACCATCATGTATGTCACCGAGAGCATCTTCAGCTCCATGGGGGATGCCGGTAAGGCCCGGGCCGAGCGGGTGGCCTTCTCTTTCTTTCTTGCAATGCTGCTCTGGTCCTGCTGTGCACGCTGGCTCTGGGGGCAATTGACTGAGTTATTATACACAGGAGCATTCGTGGGAGGGTGTCAAAAAAGTCAAGATGGCAAGTTCAGGCACCTGGGGCCTCCCGCAGGCAGAAGAGGGCCTCTGGCCTGTGCCCCAGAAAGGGAGGCGCTCGTTTCTCTGGCATTTGGAAGACCTAGGGACGTTCCGCGAGGGGCATTTTTCTCCACGCCAGTCCCTTGGGAGTGCTGGACGGGAAATCGTCAGTTTTGGAGCCCAGAAGAGGTAACAAAAGCCAACTTTCAATCCCGTTGCAGGGGAAATGGTGCGGCAGGCCAGGGTGCTAGCGCAAGCAACCTCAGACCTGGTGAATGCCATGCGCTCAGACGCAGAGGCGGAAATCGACATGGAGAACTCGAAGAAGCTCCTGGCAGCTGCCAAACTTCTTGCCGACTCCACAGCCCGGATGGTAGAAGCTGCGAAGGTACCAGGGAGGCCCAAGCACAGCAGTGCGACTGTCAAGAAGGGGTGACGGACAGAGCTTACTTTGGGGGCGGGGGGCCGGATGAAGTCGGTCCCGGGGCTCCCCCTTCACGCGAAGGCCGAGGTGGGCCTGGCCCCTCCCAAGGTTTGTCTTTGCGATCGGTGTCCCCCAGGGAGCCGCTGCCAACCCGGACAACGAAGACCAGCAGCAGAGGCTGCGGGAAGCGGCCGAAGGGCTCCGGGTGGCCACCAACGCAGCCGCCCAGAACGCCATCAAGAAGAAGATCGTGAACCGACTGGAGGTGAGGCCGCCTGCGGGTCTCCTCCTTCTCCTCGGCTGAGCTGCTGGCCCTGAGCTTAGACCAAATTTCAGACAGCTGCCTTCTGCCCGTCCGCCCGACCGGTGGCAATGCGCAGCTGGCGGAGAGAACGCCTGTCTTGCCGGGCCGGTCAGCCCTGGACTCCCGGACTCCCCAAAGGCAGGCAGAGGAGAAGGCTTCCCTGAGGGCAAATGCCCAGAAGGAGCCTGCTTTCGCAAAGAGAAAGGAAACGTTCCTGCCTTTCAGGGTTTCAGAACTGAGTAAATTCTGCCAGCCTTGCCTCCTTGGCAGCTCTTCCCAGTCTGGTTGTCCTGCCCCTGCCGCCTCCCCCCCCCCCCCCGGTTCTCCTCTGCTGGCCAGACCCACCGCTCCTCTCTTGCCTCGCCAAGACTTTCCAGAGCCTCTTTCTTGCAGGTGGCAGCGAAACAGGCGGCCGCGGCTGCCACTCAGACCATCGCGGCCTCGCAGAACGCCGCCATCTCAAACAAGAACACGGCAGCCCACCAGCAGCTGGTCCAGAGCTGCAAGGTAAGGCCGCTCGAGCGGGAAGAAGTTGAGGGAGGGGAGAGGGCCCCCCTCGCACCCCTAACGCCCCCGTAAGAAGGCTTGACTTCACGAGTCCCGGGAATGACCCCGAGCGGAAAACCGAGAGGCCCCCTTCCTGGGTCGCAAGCCGCTCTGAGGCCCCCTTCGCACAGCCTGTCTGACTGGGTCTCAGAGGGGCGGAGGCGAAGCCTCGTCTGCAAGCTCCACACCGGAATTAAATGACCAGCCCCTCGACCCCCACCTGGCCAGGCTTGACCCAGCCCCAGTTTCCGGCCCGTCGAGCGACTCCTCCACGTCGTGCGAACTCTGCCCCATTGCCCAGTTGGAGAGCCAAGCGTGCCTGCCTTCTTTCTCCCCTGGGCAGAACGTGGCTGACCACATCCCGCAGCTGGTGCAAGGCGTGCGAGGGAGCCAGGCGCAGGCGGAGGACTTGGGCGCCCAACTGGCCTTGATCAACTCCAGCCAAGGTTTCCTCCAGGTGCGCGAGGTGGAGGGAGGGCGCCGCTCACCTGAATCTGCTGGGCTCTTTTCTC
>JANHFL010004684.1:65683-80451 GCA_032468155.1 Oxyrhabdium leporinum
GGGTGGGGGGGGGGGAGGCTGACCTAAGCACGCCTCTCTCCCACCTGCCCCCTCCCCCCCAACTTGGCCAGCCAGGGGCCTGGACAGAATCCGGATATGTTCTTTCCAAAGAGAGTGGCTCATGGGGATTGGGGAGGCGGCGTCTGTTGAGGGGGGCTGGATTGAAAAAGGGAAATTACTGCTTTCCAAGGGGGAACTGAAGATCGTAATCCCTCTTTTGGCCAAACTCTGCCGGAATCAGTCACCTGGAGTGCAGCCTCTATTTGCCTGCTAGCCCTGGATGCGTCTTTTGGAATAATGGTATTTTTGTGACCATATAAGGAGATGACTTTGCTTTGTGGAAAATAGAAAGGGATAATAATTGGCCCTGCTAGGCGGCTGTGCTGGTTTCTCTTTGGGAACAGGAAGTAGGAAAGTGACCTTTCGGCCTCCACGGGACTCAGCCAGATCCCTTTGGGTGTAATGATTAACATGAGCGCCATCGTTTCTCTTTCCCTGGAGGGAAAAAGTATGCAAGGCCAATTCTGCTGTGTGGCTTGCTTTGGGTCCCTCCCCACGCCCAGATATGCTTTGCTCTGCTTGAATTAAAAATGGCTGAAGTAGCTACTGGACAAACTTGGCTGGGAGTTGGTCTGGATTAGCAAGGGAAGATTCAAGGGGAGCATTTCCCGTAAGAGGAGGGCCTCCAAGCATGCGCTGGCTGGGGAATTCTGGGAGTTGAAGTCCACAGGGCTGAAAGTGGCCAAGCTTGGAGACCCCTGCTGAAAGAGAAGAGCCTCTGCAGCCGCGTGGTCTCTTGCGCACCGGGCTTGTGGGCTGGCCTGGATGCTCTTCTCGTGGCTTCCTTCCTGCGTGGCCCGAGCCAAAAGGTGCAGACATATTCAGGGTGGCCAAGCCCGTTGGGTAGTTACAGGAAGCAGAGAAGAGGATGGGTGCAGGTCCATTTGGTTTGGTGCGAATTATAATGGCAAATTACATCTGCTTTAATCCATTGGTGTCATTCTCTCTGTAGGAATACGGTGCACAGCAAACCGTCCAATTTTAAGTTAAATTGCGCTTATTGCTCAGGCCAGAAAAGTCATTTTTCTTCTCCGATGGAATGCCTTTTTTTCTTGGCTGTGAAATGGAGAGAATGGACAGGAAGGGGCAAAACCAAGGATGTCAGACCCTGGTGGTGGTGGTGGAGGGGTGATCTCCCCTCCCCTCCCCTCCCTCTTCGTGGTTTACTGCCGCCCTCCTGCCCACTCTGCAGAACCGAGCGTCTTTCCTTCCTTCTCTCCTGCTCCCAGGCCGAGAGCGATGTGGCTTCTCTGAACAGGCGCATCCAGCTGGTGGAGGAGGAGCTGGATCGTGCCCAGGAGCGCCTGACGACAGCGCTGCAGAAACTGGAGGAGGCCGAGAAGGCGGCAGACGAGAGCGAGAGGTGAGGCTGGGCCCCTTGGCATGGCGGGGGCCTGGCTGGCGCAGAGTTACGCCCCTCGGGAGAATATAGCGCCCTGGCGTCCTTTGGGTGCTGAGGGGTTTGGCCTGCTACCTTAAGGGGAACTCGGTGAGACAGACATAGAGATGTGGAATGGGAAGGGACCTCGGAGGCCATCAAGTCCAACCCCTGCACATTGCAGGATTTACTACATCATCCCCGATAGGCGGGTATCCAGCCTCTTTTTGAAAATTGGCAGTGAGGGGAAAGAAACCACATAACGGGACAATTTCAGGGACTTCAACTTCCCTCTAGATTGGTGTTTCTCCGTCTTTGCAATGTTAAGACCTGTGGACTTCAACTCCCAGAATTCCCCAGCCAGCCTCGCGTCTTAAAGAGAACCACTGGCCTAGACAATTGTTGATTAAGGAGAGGCCCTCTCTTCCAGGATTTCTCTCTCATGCATGCAAACAGGCGCTCCCACGCAGGGGAGAGGGAGAGAGAGTGCCGTCTGAACGGTTGCAGGATGGAGTGCGTGGAGAGAAGGGCTTTGGGTGCAGAGGTCTTGCAGGGTGGGCGGACTTCCCTGTGCCCCCCGCCCATCCCGAGGCAGCCACTTTGGCTGAGCTAGGAAGGAGGGTGGCATTCGCAGGGGCACCAGGGTGGTTGCAGCCCAAACCGGGTGGGTGGCACTGGGGAGGCTGGGCTCCCTGGCTTTGCCAGTGACGATGCCCTTCTCCCCCAGAGGCATGAAGGTCATTGAGAGCAGAGCCCTGAAGGATGAGGAGAAGATGGAGATTCAAGAGATCCAACTGAAAGAGGCCAAGAACATCGCAGAGGACGCCGACCGGAAGTACGAGGAGGTGAGCCTTGGCCGGCATCCCGCCTGGCCTCCCGTCGGGTGCGGTGGGGTCTCTGGGAGACTTCGGGAAGGGAAGGGTGAAGCCTTGGCAGCCGAGCTCCAGGCAGTGGGGGAGCCCCACCTGGAATGGAGAGAGGAGGGCTGGAAGCCGTTTTCCAGCTCCTGCCTGCATCTCTCTCCATCCAGTAGTAGTTGCAAGACCACCCTCGCCCAGAGCTTCTGCCCGCCACCTTTGAGCAATCAGGGACAGCCTGCTAAGGGCCCCCGCCTAACAGGAGGGGGCTGACGGTGAAGTGGCCCCTCCTAGGAAACTGCTTGACCCCAAAGTCTGCACGAACCCCAAAGCCAGAGAAAACGCGGCTCTTCCGCAGAGCTTTGGTGGACCGATGTCTGCGGTGCCACCTCTTAATTGCATGACTTCCAACTTTGTCTCTTAATCTTAACCTTCCACTTGGATCTCCGTAAGCCACCCAGAGCCTGGCTCGATTCAGAAGTGCATTTTAGAAAGAAGCCAGTCCGTTCCGCCGGGGTCCCTTGCTGGGAATCCCGCACCCGGAAGGCGCCCGTTGGCCGGAAGGCCCCCTTCCAGCTTCATCTCCCCCTCCTTCTGTTTCCACGGCGGCTCTAGGTGGCCCGGAAGTTGGTGATCATCGAGAGCGACTTGGAGCGTGCGGAAGAGCGGGCCGAGCTCTCCGAAAGGTGGGTCTCCCTCCCGGGGCTGCTGCTGCTGCTGCTGCTGCTGCTGGCCTTGCGCTGCCCGTGGATGTGGCGCTGTGCGCCCCGGCGGAAGGGGCTGCGGTGTGTGTCCCCGTGCCTGTGTTTGCCTCTGTGTGCTTAGGGCCGTGTCGGAGTTGGGGGGAGCTCTGGTGTGGTTTGGGTCACTGCATGCTGTTGTTGTCACTGGCTCACCGATTTTTGTGAATGGCTCTTGTGCGTTTCCTGTGTTCACTAACAGCCAAGTCCGACAGCTGGAAGAACAGCTAAGAACAATGGATCAGACCTTGAAAGCGCTCATGGCGGCCGAGGAAAAGGTACTGGCACACGTCAGCGTCTGTCGGTGAATGCAGAGACCGGGGTTAGCTGCAGCCCAGACCTTTCGGCCGAGGTGCCTCTGGCCGCGCTGCTTCCGCCCTCTTGCTGGCCTCCTCCTTTTCCTTGCGTCCTTCTGCATCGGCTCGAGTGGCTGCCCTTTGTCTGCAAGAGCACCGACCGGATGCGTGTGTGCGTGGAAGCCTTGTGGCCGTGACTGAGCCCTGGGAAAGCAGCTGACCTCTCTGGGACCCCTTTGGCGTAACCAGGCTGAACGCCCCCTCTGCGGAGGGGCTTCCGCAGGACTGCAAAATGGCCTGCGGTTTGCAGAAGGCTGCTGGTTTGGCTGCCTTTCATTTGAGGAGAGGGGCTCTTAACTGGGAGAGCCTGCCCTTCCTTCCCTGCACACCCTCAGCCGCAGGTGGGAGCACGGAGGGGATTTTCTCTCTCCGTGCCCCTGGAGCCCAGTGGCGGTCTCCATCGGGTGGTCCCAGAGGGGCGCAGCTGCTTTCGAGGCCCTTTCCTTGAGCTTTGAGATTCCGTTTTCATTTTTTCTCTATCTTTTCTCCCCCTCTCTTCTTGGGCCTGACCGGTCTCCCTCTGCCCCTTTTCCTGCCTGCGTTCCCAAATAATAGCAAATGTGCTGAACTTGAAGAGGAATTGAAAACTGTGACCAACAACCTGAGGTCGCTGGAAGCTCAGGCGGATAAGGTAGGACGAGCAGGGAGGAGAAAGGCAAGGTGGGGAAGAAAGCGGCCACCCTCCGAGTCCCACGGTTACCTGGCATTGCCCACTTGAGTTGCCAGGTGGTCCCCAAGCGGAGATGTGGCCTCGTTCGGAGTCAGGCAGCTGGCGGTCCCGGCCATCCTCTTCTGGCCACTGGCAGATGGGTGGCCTTCAGCTCCCAGAATTTCCCGGCCAGCATAGCTGGACTCCAGCCCTCCCTGGGAGGGAATTCTGCGAATTGAAGTCCACGTGCCTTACAGTTGTCAAGCTGAGAAACGCGGCTCTTCTGGACCGCTCTGGATTTAATCTCAGATTGTGGCAGCCTGAAATAACCGGAAGGCCTTCTCAGGTGGTCCCCCTTTGAGCGCTCGGGTGTCTGGTCTGGCAGCGAAGCAGAAGGAAAGGAGCGACGTTATTTCATGAATCTGCACACCAAGCAAATTTTCAGGGCATTTTCTTCCAGAGTGATTTTTTTTTTTAAGTTTCTCCGGCTTTGCCCCAAAGCCGGCTTTGTATCGGTAATTCTTCTCTGCCGCCCAGCTCAGAGCGTGCCAAGGACTCCCCAGTTCAACCCGGGCTGCATTTATTCCCTTCTCTTGGATCTGCCTGCCCCGCTCCCCTTTCTTGGGGGAGAGTCTGGCTCCAGGAGAGAAAGTGCTTTTCCTTTTGTGGAATTGAGGAGAGGCTGAGGAGGGCAACTGTTACCTATCCCAGGCAGCAAATGGGCTTCATCCTGCAAAGCCACCAAGCGTGGGCCTCCTAAGCAGCAAAATGGGAAGTAGAGGAGCTTTCAGCCTTGGGGAGGGGAGGGCAGGGGAGGGGGTCTCTGCGTTCCCAATTGCCCAGGGGCGCTGCCTGTCTCCTGGGGTCCAGGAACTCCCTCGGATGCCCGTTTTTGTTCCTTTTTGAGTCTCAAGAGGTCCAGCTCCTCCTTCTCCTGCCTCGCGGTCTTTCAGTCAGCGTGCAAAGAAGGGGAAGTGCCAGGGGCCGCTCAGCTTCGTGCTGACGTTGCCCTGGACTGAGCGAGGGAGGAGGGCCCTGCAGCTGTCGCTTTGAGTGCTGGATGGCTGTGCAGCCTGGATGGGCAAGACCGGCTTCTCCTCCAGGAGAAGAACCCATCCATTTTGGGGCGGCTCAGGAGACTTTTTGAGTTGGAAAGCTGGACTTTTGCAAGCGGTGGCAGGCCAGGATTCTTTAGAATGCTTCAGTGGTGTGAAAGGCCCCCCTCCCCTGGTCTGAGACTGCCACTTCCATCCGACCTACCAGCAGATGGGAGTTGTAGTCCAGCGCCCGTGGACAGGGCCTGCTTTCGGTGGGCTACAGCTCTTCACTCGGCCCCATCTGATCAAACCTCCTCTTGATTTTGAGCTGCCAATCTCTCGGGGCGCCTGTTGTGCAACCGGTTTGGAGAGGTTAGTTTACCGGGTGGCCTGGAGTGGTGCCTCACGTTGGGTGTGCTGTGTTTTTCCTTTCCACTTGCAGTACTCTCAGAAGGAAGACAAATACGAAGAGGAAATCAAGGTCCTTACTGACAAACTGAAAGAGGTAAACCTCCCCAAAACAAACAAGCTGGTTTTCTGGAAGAGGAGGGTCAACATTGCTGGGATTATTATGCGTTGCTTCCTGGAATGCTGAGGTAGCCCAGGGGAGTGTCGGGCGTTCAGGGTGTGCGGAAATGTGTTGCACTTTGCCCCAAAGCCACGCTCCATTCTTAATCCGCTTCCCTGCGGTCAAAGGGGAAAAAACCTCCTTTACTGAGTGCAATAAAACCTTTGCGCAGCCGTGTTGCATTTGCATCGGAGTTGCAGAGCTCTTGTGTTGGGAATGTTGCACAAACTGGGGGTGAGGATTCCAACTCTGGTCCTATCCCGAGGGCCCGGATCCTTCTTCCTCCCCGTTTCTAGTCCGTGCGTCCTCTGACCAGCTTCCCGATGGTCGTTTGGGGCCGATGGGAATGGCTGAGCACACCTTGGACTGCTTCAGTTTGGGCCTTGGGGGCAGCTCTTTGTAATGCCCTGCATCCAGCGGGCTTTTCCCGGTGGCCTAAGCTGCCTCCTGACCCGCCTACGTGTGCTTTTGACCACAGGCTGAGACCCGAGCTGAATTTGCAGAGAGGTCAGTAACCAAGCTAGAGAAGAGCATCGACGACTTAGAAGGTAGGTTTCTTTGCCTTCGCTCCTCTCCGGCTGCTGCCTGCCTTGGCTGCTGCCCTGAGTCCACCTGGGAAGCCGCCGCTGCTTCACACGGGGGGGGGGGGTGATTCTGGTCGCTCTCCCTGAGCTGGGCGCTGACCGCTTGTCCCTGGGGGCGTCTCCCTCTTAAGCAAGAGACGAAGGTGCGAAGGAGCCCCGGGGCTCCAGGGGGCTTTCAGCTACTCGGCAGCCCTCCTTTGGCAGAAGAGTATCTTAGAGCAGTGCATCGGATGCCCATCCTCCACTGAGAGGAGAGAAGGAAAACGTGTTGCTTTAATGGAAGCAAAGGGTGGGAGCCGGGCGGGTTGAATGTCTTAATGAACGTAAAAGTTGTGGTGAATATTTTATCATCCAAACGTCTTCAGTTCGTTGACCGGCATGTCTTGTCCCGGTCCGAGTTTCTTTCCCCTCAATTAGGAATGTCAACAATGAGCTTAATTTCTAGATGCAAATGAGTGATGGTCACGGAGGTTTTTGGGTGGCAACCTCTGACTTGTTTGCGTGCGAACAGTGTCTTGGTAGCTTTGCCCACAGTTGGGATTGTGTTTTTTCCGTGGAAGAATTTCATTATGATTAGATTTACAAAATCTGCTGGAGAAGACCAGGATAGTCGTTGGGTTGTGGCTGCGGTGCCACCCGGATCTCTCCTGTCGAGTATTTGGACACAAGGGGAGGGATGAAAGGAGCAGTTGGGCAGATACCAAGCTGAGGCCTGTAAGAAGCCCAGGAGGTGGGGGTGCCAGCCCTGACCTCAGCTTTGGGGTGAACGGCAGGGGGGGTGGATGACGACAATATTTGGGGCGCCACAGACTCCCCACGCCTGCCCGTAGCCTTGTCCTCATGGAGGACCTCAGCTCGCCCTCAGCTGAGGATGCTCTCTTGAAGAAGAGTCCCTTTAAAAAGTGGTTCAGAATTGGAGATTTAAGGAGGAAGTTGGGTTTTGGTGTATGGCGGAGAAGAGCCTCCAAACTCTTTCCGGTCTGAGGTCCTCCAAAGAGTAGCGGAGGAGATGGAGAAGCTGGGGTCTCTTCCGCCCCTGAGCACCAAGCGGGTCCCCTGAGGAAGGACCACCTCAGGGCCGTTTTCTTCTGGGGTGGGGTCTCCCCTCTTCCAGTTCCCCTGTCCTGCGTCCATGCAGTTTGGGCTCTGGCAGCCAGGTGCTTTGAGCAAGCAGCCTGGCCGAGGGCAGAGGGGCCTCCGGCTGGAGCCAGCCTTCTGGAGATCAGGCCTGCCCTTTCCTGCTACACCCCCAGAACCCTCGCTCTCCCGTCTGCCAGCTCTTCTTTTGTGAAGACCCTTTTCAAATCCTTCTCCTGACCTCTCTGTGTTTTATTCCACACTCTCCCTCCTGCCGATGCCTGCACACCCACCCTCCCTGCTCCCGGCCGGATTTCTGGACGGTGCTCCCTTTCATCACTGCCTCCTCTCTGCACTCCTTTTCCTCGGCAACTCTTAGATGAGTTGTATTCCCAGAAACTCAAGTACAAAGCTATCAGCGAGGAGCTGGATCACGCCCTCAACGACATGACCTCCATGTAAATGGCTCCCTGTTTTCTGCCTCCGCATGGTCTCGAGTCAGCCTTGCAAAGTCACATGACCCTTGCTCCTTCTGTCCTATACGTTGCACCCGTGAGTGTGCGCTTTAAGCACCTTCTGTTTTGTAAATTTCTGGTCCTCAGTGTTTTGGGGAGGACTGTACAGAATGCGATTGGCAAGCAGCGGGTGGCATTGCCCTCTATTACTGCAAATGCTGTTGAGTTAGCCCTGGGTTTCAGCAGCTTTCCGGTGTCATTTAGCGGACTGTCTATTGAGAGGGCAAAAGAGCAACAGTCGTTGAGATTATTCTGGATGAAGGAGCAAGTGTTTTGCTTGGACTTGAATGAGTGTCCCTTCCTTTCTCCTGCTTTCCTCCGCTTGGTTCCGCATCATTTTCTTAATCTTTAGTTTCTCCTTTCAGTTCTCTTCCGTTTCAGCATTTCTCTGCTTCTGCACCAAAGCCCACCTACTCTTCCGCTTGGCAAGCCAAACCTTTCTTACTAAGAAACTCCCCGTAAATAGAGGGTATTTTTAGCATCAGATCCAATGAGGTCCACAGTGCCTGTGCAAGCTTTTTTGTGGAAAATAGGCCCTGTTTTCCGTGGGTCCCTGCTGCACAAGAGCAAATTCTTGAGCAGGAAGACATGTAGTATTTCTCCCTGGAGTGGGATCTTTGCAATTGGCAGATGATGGGCCCCTCTCTTGCCTCTGTGGACCCACACAGATTTGCAGCCAGGGAGCCCCCTCGAAGCACAATTAACCTGAAAACCCTCTTTACTTTTGATTTTAATTAGGCAGTAGGCAAGGGTGAACAAGCACGTTTTTAACAGAATATTATCGAGACTAATTGTCAAGGGATTGTCTTTTGAAAAAGTATAGTATTTATTCAAAAAGTGTCCCACTTTTTATTAATATGTATTTGCTTTCCCGTGTTTACTGAGAAAGTTGAAGTTATCTAGAAACTATTTAAAATGTATTTTTTAGGAAAAGTTCACCAGATGC
The DNA here is from genome assembly GCA_032468155.1 of Oxyrhabdium leporinum. Classification (NCBI taxonomy): domain Eukaryota; kingdom Metazoa; phylum Chordata; class Lepidosauria; order Squamata; family Cyclocoridae; genus Oxyrhabdium; species Oxyrhabdium leporinum. Next base: position 74,451 of record JANHFL010004684.1, read on the forward strand.
GGTGGGGTACAACTCCCTGTGGCTATTATAGTCCAGCACAAAAGTTTTAGTTTGTGTAGTCCAGTGCAACCGGAAGTCCTCAGGTTAAAAGGTGGTTTTTCTTTAAGGCTGTTTTAAATCTGTCAGTCGGATCAAGCTTATACGATATAAGAAATGCTGAGCGGAAGTCAGTCGTAGCTGACCAATAACCTTCCTACTAACCCTTGTGAAAACGGACTGCACTAACTTATTAAAGAGGGGGGAAATTCCCTAAGGCGAAGTGCCCGGCTGCATGAGGCTCACTTCCGCCGTTCTTTCGGAGTGTGGAACCTCTGGCTGAAGTCTCGGAGCTGAATTAGACCGGAGTGAGTTGCGTTCTCCTGGCTGAACTGACAAGCAACTATCAGCCCTGAGTTTGCCATTCGGCGGCTTGCCTTTGTGCTGCCCTTGGATTCCCAGAGCTGTAGTCTGAATAATCGTCCTTTTTTGTAGGTCTGGGTTCCCTGCATATGTGGGAAATGTTATATACGCGTGTTTAACATTCTGTGCCGGTTGTTTTCTTTTACACATTGCTGAGCATCGTGCAGTTGACAGGATGGGATGTGGCATGATTAAAAAAGAAAAAGTAGAATAATTAACGTCAGTCAAATGCCGCCTGGAAGGTTCAGGAGGAGCCTGAGAGAGAGAACAATCTCTCCCTGCTTAAAATGGGGTTGGCGAAGGGAGAGGGAAGCCTTGGCTGGAAGGTGGTCCCTTGACGGAGCTTGCAAGGGCCAGAGAGCGGATGCCCAGCTCGCACTCCAAACTCCCTGGCCCGTGTCCAAAGGAAGGTTCTTCAAAACGCAGCTCACATTTGACTACTAAGCAGAGGAGAGGGGAAAATGCCCAAATCCACTGGCTTCAATTTCACGAAAGCTCTCAAGGTCAGATCTTGGAGGCGAGGCTAAAAGAACGAAAGAGCTATTTGATGCCCGTCGAGAGGGCCGCCTCCAGGCTGGCAAGACTCCCCTTGGGGGGGCTTGGCTCACTCTCTCTCCCGGGGTCCCATGGCCTGGTCCTGGATGCTGACCGAAAGATAGGGGTGAAGGGCTGTCGTAAGGCAGAGGCTGTTTTCGTTATCCTGATGCATTTTTTCTCCTCTGCTCTCCCTCCCTTCCTCCCTCCCTTCCTCCCTCCCTTCCTTCCTTCCTTCCTTCCTTCCTTCCTTCGAAATGAAAGTCATTTGACAAAGCTGGAAGGGAACCTTAAGGTAGGAAAAAAAGGTAGGAAAAAAGTCAAATCTGAGCATTAATCTGCATAACATCTGTATAATTTGTACACTGATTTGTGTAACAGTTTTTGTGACTTGGCCCCAATCATTCCCTCCTAGGCCTTTGCTTGGGTTTTACTATCTCTTACTTTCAGTCCTGTGCAATTATGGTAAGTCTCCCTTTATTCTTCGAATAGCACATCATACAATCACAGCCTCAAAGTGGCCACCTGAAACTGTGTAGAGAGATTGAATAGGCTCTATTGAACAGGAACAGGAAGGAGTACATGCCATCACTTCAGTACCCAAGGGAGAGATAGGATATACAGGTAATATACGATCACAATAGAGCACGGGTCAAACTCTCGCTGCGTCACGTTGCTGTCACATGATGTATCGTGATGTTTTTTTCCCTTCGCGGAGCTGGCATTGACACCCCTACAATAGAGCCTAAAATTTCTGTTGCTAAGGGAGGTAGTTGTCCCATTTTACGACCTTTCTTGCTACAGTTGTTAAGTGAATCACTGAAGTTATTAAGTTAGTACCGCAGTTGTTAAGTGAATCTGGCTTGACCATTAATTTTGTTCGTCAGAAGGTCGCAAAAGGTGATCACATGACTCCAGGACACTGTAGCAGTCATAAATATGAGTCAGCCAAGTGTCTGAATTTTGATCATGTGACCATGGGGATGCTGCAACAGTCATCGGTGTGAAAAAATCATTTTTTTTAGTACTGTCGTAAGTTTGAACGGTCACCAGATGAACTGTTGTAAGTTGAAGCCTACCTGTACATCTAATCAACAAATAAAACACATTAGCAGCAATTCTTCAGGGGACCTCCATTCCATGTGCTTCTCTTCCTATAGAGCACAAGTTTCAATAATATATCCTGAGCTTTTGGCAAGATCCTTCACGATTTGTGCTTGATCCTTTCATAGATTATTATTATTAAATTTATTTGCCACCCATTGCATTTCAAAACAACCCTGGGCAGCTTACAGCATTAACTATAGTAACCAGCAGTTTTGGGCTTTGTGCCTCATACTGTAAAAGCTTGTCATTTTTTTTTCCTGGTATTCAACCACCCTATTTTTTTTTGCCATGCCTATTTAATCGATGTTCAATATTTTCTTTATCAAACTTTTGGCTGTTAATGGAGTATCCCACATGGAAGTACTTTGTAATCATTTTACAACAGCTGCACTGGTTATTAATATGTTTCCAGAGATGATTTACAGTGGTAGTGATTACTTTTCAAGCCCTAAATGACTTTGGGCCATCCTGCCAGCACTGGTAGGAAATAAGCTCCTCTCTGTGTCTCATCGAAGGTTTATTTATTTCCTGCAAATATTTTATGATACCCCTCCAGCCGTATTTGGTGAATAGTCTACAATAACAGTGAAACATTTAATATATAAAGCCACAGGAAATATATATATATAAAGTGAAATGGGACAAAATTATGAAGGCAGCAGGTTTAAAACTGCTGCAATGTCCTTGGATGGCAGCAAGAGCACGGTGAACAAATCTTTGATGATTTGATGTCACTTCTGTAGCTTTCTACGCTGCTTCTACCTACTCTGCCTCATGACCTCCCATAGGCAGAATGGATGGTAACTATTCAAGTTGTTTTGCATGCTGCATCTTTCACACATGCTGTAGCTCTCACAACATGAGCCTTTGCTAATTTGCAAATGTATTTACTTCTTAGGATGTACTATTGAAAGGCAGAATATTTACCTGGATATCGAGAGTAGGCAACGTGTCCATGATGCTTTCCTCCATCCCAGAATTGTCCTAGCAAAACCTGGAACTTTGATCATCCAAATGTGAGCAGAAGCAGGATGCAGGACTCTGGGGTCTTCAAAATCCTGGACTTTTCGGAAGTCCTGGGGGTAGGCTTGATACAATGCCATAGTTGTATAGCTGCTGATGCACCACATCTGGATTCCATCTTATTTATATATCAGTGAATATATAGTAAATGTTGGGTTTCTCCTTTAAAAATCTCCAACACTTCTTGATTATACCTAAGACTGGAGTACACAGTAAGCAATTTCCCTTCTGGTTTTTTTTAAATCATAGCTTCATTATTTCATTCAGTTCATAAAAAATATGGGCCTTTTTCTTGGTTTCAAATTCAATTATGCTAAGAAAGAAAGAAAGAAAGAAAGAAAGAAAGAAAGAAAGAAAGAAAGAAAGAAAGAAAGAAAGAAAAGGAGGAGGAGGAGTGAAGGAAGGAAAGACAGAAGGAAGGAAGGAAGGAAGGAAGGAAGGAAGGAAGGAAGGAAGGAAGGAAAAGAACAAAAATAGATGTCCTTATTTGTTTCTACTGCATCCTGAAAAAATATTTTTTTAAAAAAACAATCATCCAAGAAAAGACCAAGCTACCTCTAAAAGCAAGTGTTCTTTTCCTTTTTCCAAATGACTATTTAAATGAGAAAAACAACTTTTAGCAATAAGAATTTAATTACAAACCAAGTGTTTTCTATACAGAATAGCATTTGATATCTTAATTTAATCTAATAACTAGTGTAGAATACAGTACTGTAGATTAGATCTGGATTTTTAAAAATTCTGTGAATTTACTGCCTATAAGTTTTTTGACACAGGAAAACTCCAACAAAACAGCAGAAACATCGCTTTAGTCTCTTGTATCCCACTCTACCTCTGAACAGGCTATGCATTTCCACTTTTAAATGGATTGATCAGAAGCATTTTGATATTTGCAGATCTCTTTCAGACTTCAAGATGCTACAAGAACAATCAAAAACATTCAACAGTGTGAGTCTTCAGCCTGTAGATAATAATCAGACAGGGAATGCTTGACAATTGGGCCAAGACCTTGTCCAACTTCCACAGGTTTCATGCCTTATAAAAAGGGTGAAGAAATGGTTAACCTTCTGCTCTTCCTGTGTATGTCACTACATGTATTTGTGAATGTTTGGTTCATGTTTTGTAGTTTCAGAAGCAGTTCTAGAAGCTATTCCCAAGGAAGAGGCTTATTATAATATAAATGAAATCAAAGGAACTGAAAACCCTCGAAACCTTGTTGAATTCTTCCCTGGAAAACCTCAATCGACTTCCCTACACCTACATCTGATTTACAACATTTCAGCATTTGGGTTCCTTTTCTTAATCACGATATCATGCTAAGTTCCAGGAATGATGGAATGACGCAAAAATGCTTACAAGGAAAAGCACAGGTTAGCTTTTCAAGAACAAGGTAGCCAAACACAGCTAATATGTAGAGACAATAAGTTTCCATGCAGAGGTGTGTTGACTTTTGAGTCAGGAGGTTCGGTGAATTCTGCCAGTGAGCTGGATTGTGCTTTGGGAGTTGTTTTAACAGGGCATCATGGCTTATATGTTGTGGTGTGGTTTTAATTTTTGTACTGTATGCTGTCCCGATTCACTGCTGTGTGGCTCTATAAACCAGCCATATAAACAAACGAAGTGCAAACTCCTAGTTAATTTCAGTCCTGGGGTTGCACTTTTTGCTTGGAAAACATCTATTCAAGTTCAGGAAATCGGTATCCGTGTGAAATATTTGGTCTTCCCGAAAGTTTTCAATGATTATTCCTGAAACTTTCAATAATTATTTGTTATTATTAACCCATGTGGGGGAAAGTGTAAGTTCCCATTAATTGGGTCTTATGATTTAGGAGAATTAGAGCACTTAAAGGGGCTACAGGCAGTCCTCAACTTCCAACCTTTTGTTTAGTGACTGTTTGTAGTTACCATGGCACTGAAAAAAGTGACTTATTTTTCACACTTACGACTTTTGCAGCATCCCCGTGGTCAAGTGATCAAAATTCAGGACGCTTGGCAGCTGATTCATATTGCAGTGTCCCAGGATCATGTGATCACCTTTAGTGATCTTTTCCTTCTCACCTTCTGACAAAGCCCATGGGGAAGCCAGATTCGCCTTACAACCCTGTTACTAACTTAATAACTGCAGTTCTTCACTTAATGGCAAGAAAGGTCATCGAATGGGGCAAAACTCACTTAACAACTGTCTCGGTTAACAACAGAAATTTGGGGCTCAGTTGTGGTTGTAAGTGACCTGTGTTACAAACTAAAAGAGCAAGCAAAAACACAAGGATTGCGCTTGAAAAATGGAAAGTGGGCGCAGGAGTTCCATATTAGAAACTTCCAAAGGAGGCTAGAGAAAGAAAAGCAACTCAGAAGGAGGAAAAACAATCTCATAACTTAAAGGAACAGTTCTATCTATATCCTCAAGGATTAAATATCCCACATTACCTAAGGCTTCTGTCCCAGAGGACCCTGATTAGGTAGAGGATATCCAATGCAGCTACTGGATTATATGGAGTTTATAGGGTTCGGATTTTATAGCAGTTGTATAAATATTCTTTTTACTGTGACTCTAAATATTGATTGCATTGCTCTCACATCATTTTAACTGCTGGGAGTTTTCACCGGTTAATTTTGACTGCAGGTGAACCAGGCCGTGATGGTGAGGACATATTATAAGCATAATTTCCATACTGAACAGAAGTAAATTATCAACAGGGGAGGTAGGATGAGATTTTGAAGCTAAAGCTCCAGAAATGTTCAGCCTCAAACAGTGAATGATACACTAACATCAGCATCTCAGCCAGATCCCATCAGATCAGCTTTTGGGCTAAAGCCACTATGTTTTAGGAAAAATTGTTAGTTAATTCCAGGGGTGGGATTCAAAAATTTCAGCAACGGGTTTGCTGCCCAGTTGCTGGGTGGGCGTGGCCATGGTGGGCGTAGCCTAGTTGGCCTC
>JANHFL010004684.1:92945-105572 GCA_032468155.1 Oxyrhabdium leporinum
GGGAGGGGGCTGCTGAAGAGCCCGCTGGGCCCAAAGGGTGCCCGGTCCTGGTGCCCCCTCCCCTCCGGAAAGGGGGGGGAGTCGGGGGCGCTCAGCAGCCCCCTGGCCCGGTGGCCGGTCTGGGCCGGAGGGAGCCCCTCTTGGCCCAGGTGGGGGCTGCCCCTTTGGCCCTCGGCAGGCGCTGCCCCTCCCTCGGGCCCGTCCTGGCTGCTCCGCCAACGGAAGGGAGGGCCCCCTCCCGCGTCCTCCGTGCAAGGGGGGCTTTGGGGAGGGTGAAGAAAGCAGCACCCCCGCCCCTCTTCGGGGCGACCCCGCGGGCTTCGTTTTTGACCAGGGTCTTTGCTAGGGACGCCTTTCAGGAAATGCATCTGCGCAGGCCGGGGGCTCCTCTGGGTGGGCTTCGGAAGGGCCCCCTCCCCCGGCTGCGGCCCTTTCCTGCCGGCCCCCCTCTTCTTTGGGGGCTGTGTAGGGGGCTGATGGCGACAAGGCGGGGGGGGAGGGGGGAGCCGCCACCTGAGTCACAGCGGCCTTTATCACATTCGGTGGTTCCTAAAGCAACAGTTTTCGAAAAGCAGCGTTTCTTCCTCTGTGAATGCCCAGCCATAACTACCCGCTGCCGCCTTTGGTGCGGTGACACCGAGTCACACAAGCACTTCCAGAAATTATAACTGCCGTGGTAAAAGGGAGAGCGTTTTCGTGACCAGGGGTAATGATTACTATGTGTGATAAGAGAGTAGAAACACCCTTGACGAATCTTTGAACTGCCTGTGTGCAATTTATGCTGTTTGCTTAGAGTAGAATTGTTTTTTCTTCCTCTGCGAGATAGCCAGCGTTTATTACTCGAACTTTTTATATACAGATTTTACCCCTTTGGTCCTCCGTTCTTGGTTTTACTTATCTCCGATCATTGTATTGAGCCACCTGGCAGTAGAAGCCATCGGCCACCCGGCACCCTGTAGATCTCTTTTGCTACTGTCTCAAATAATTTATCATTTCGGTGCCGCCTTGGGCCTACCGGGGCTAAGACCCAAAGCGTTGGGAAGTAACATTTGGCTTGGTTGATACACAAAAGCAGAGTCTCAGCGGGGTCCTTTAGCTTAGCTGATCCAGAATTTGTTTTTGGGAGAAAACGTGGAAGAAGTTTGCTGTTTCAGTTCCAGGTTTACTTGAGCAATTTCAGTCTGCATGTCGTTCATTTCAATCCAATAGTGAACAGTAGATGCACCCAACTCTGATCATCTTGAGAGGATAACGCAGGCAAAGCACCAGCAGAGAGGAGTAAAGGGTGACACTCGAGGCAATAGGTCCAACCGACTGAGAACTAGTTTAGAAACTTCTGAAAGGGAACTCAATTGTTGTGCCAAGTAGTTCAGCTCCTCCGTTGACCGGGATCTCATGTTGCACTCATGGTCTGTGTTTTGACTTGGCCTGTAACAGGAACACCGGGCTGCCCAGCCTTGCCTTGCTCTGAGCTACACCACCGGATTGACCCCCAAAGAAGGTTTTGCCTCTGGGGGTCTTCTCAGCTGACCCTTCAGGGAGGGAAGTCCCGTGCACGCCCACTGCCATTTTGCTTCCTCAGAGCATGGTGGCTTCCCAAAAAGGCTGGCCTGAACTTCCCATCCAAGATGAAAGAGAAGAGTTGGCTCAAGGAAAGGGTGTTCCTTTGGTTCTTGCTGAAATGTCACAGTGCTGAACGCTGAGTGTCCAGAAATTATCAGGAAATGAAAGAAGTTACAAGAAAAATTGCTCAGACTGGATGTTGAACGGTGTTAAGCAAGTGTGAATTCTTTTACTAATCAGTCTTGAGCAAATGGCTTCGTGTTCTCTGACATTTTGTCGGTTTTTTAAGCTTTCCTGGCATATTGCATAGGGATATAGATAGAATATCAGCCTGTGAACTTTCTAAACGTTGGGGCTGTTCCTGTGTGTCACGGAAGAAAATGTTAATTACTCAGCTAATGTAAATGGGGTTCCTGTGTGGTGAAGCCTCGTGTTTCTTCCTGTTGAATTAAACTTGTCCCTCATGCCACCAGCACTCTGCATTCTGGTCCAAATTGTCTTTAACAAAATGGCTCCCAAACCAATTTATTTATTTTTTCCATTTGGGGGGGTGCATTGTCCAGATATATTGAGTACTGTACAACATCTCAGGATAACTGGGGAATTCTGGGAATTGGAGTCCACAAGTCTTAAAATTGCCAAGGTTGGATACCCCTGGTCTAAAGTATTCCTTAGTTAACATATTTTACCATGCAATTAAACTCTGAGAAGTTTCCTTGAAGTCGGTTTCTTCCGTGGGGGATGCATGTATGTCATGTCGCATTTATTTTGGTTGAAAGAAGAGGAAGCTGGAGCAGAGACAGGATGCGCAGGTAAAGCCTGTCATTCCTTCACAACGTTGCTAGAACCTTCTGATCCTCCTCCTGATGCAAAATCTATCGTTTGTTGCTGGAAGACATTTTGAGAATGTCTTTAGGCGTGGTGCGGTTCTTGTTCTTCCTTTCAGGCTTCATGCTCCCGCCTTGCCAACTTTGGTGGGCCGATGACCTGCAGATGTGCTGCACTACAGTTCCCATCCCCTGCCAAAATTCGATGAGTCCAGACCCTGATACAGCTCTACACATTTAGTGGAAGGGCCGTTCTCTGCAGGCAGGATTTTACCGCTTCCTCCAGGGGAAACTCTTGCCCTTAAACTAATCTAAAAGGGAAGTGAAACTTGACAAGATGGCCTGCAGCTTGCTTCACAAGCCGCTCGGTCATTGCGTCAGCTTCTGAACGTTGCTCTGGAGTGACCAGGCTCCCTCCGGACCTCCTGGGATAGATAGCGGGGCTGTTTACTGCTGCAGGCACCCCACTCGGGCCCAGCCCACCTCGATCGATAATTGATTACTGGGCGAAGCGTCTCCGGTTCAGAGGAGTTGGAGGTCTCTCTTCTCTCCCGGGAGCAACAGGCTGTCCTGTTGCTGGCAGCGGTGACCTGGCTTGCATTGCGTACAGGGCTGGCCCCCTTGTGATCCGGGAGGGGTTCCGATTCAGGGCAGAAATTTGCTGACTAGGAAACAAATCTGTAATATTTACATTCTTATCCAAGATGAAATCAGGATTCAAAAACAGGGTTCGTAATGCTGCTTGTGTGTTCAGAGGGCTTTTTCTTTCCTCTTGGAAAGGAGCGTCTTGATTTCATTTTCCCATTTTGCTTCAAAGGAAGGTGAAGTAACCTCAGCTTATCAGCACTCTGGAGCAGAGTTTCTCAAGCTTTGGTAACGGTAAGATATGTGGACTTCGACACCCAGAGTTCCCCAGCCAGCAAGGGATTCTGGGAGTTGAAGTACGCCCATCGTAAAGTTGCCAAGTGTGAAAAACACTGCTGTAGAAAATGTATGGAGATAACAGGCCCATCTTGAGAGAGACCAGACAAAATCAGTAATTGAGGCCTTGCTCTAGAAACACCAATTTAATAGTCTTCATGTGTAATTTAAATTTAACGGCACTGAACTCTTTAGTAGTGAACAAATATACTTATAACACAATTGTGAGCTACAGGAAGAAAAATTGCTCTCCAATTTAATTTTGCACGAGGCTATGATGCCGTTCAGATAAATGCTAGGTTCTCAAGAGCTAAACAAGGCCGCAATGGGGTGTGAGGGCCCTAGGATATCCTGGCACTGAAGGAAGACAGCATAAAGCCATTTCTATAATTTTGCCGAGAGCATAAAGTAGACCTAAGCAGGAAACAACCAAAACTGCTCAGTGCAATTTTATTTTTATTTTTATTTTTTTTATTTGGGGGGGGGGTGTCTCAAATTTATTTTGCTGAACAGAGCTGGAGTGCCACCTTACCAGTGAGCAAGTAAGGAATGCTGATCACTTGATATAATAGGATCGGTGTGATCGTATTAAATGTTTTTCACTTGTAGCCATAGATCTGTAGTTGCTGCTCCGTGGAATTTAGAAAGTGGAAAAGTGGCACCAACAGGAGCATCTCCGCTTTTTTGCATGTGAGAGTGGATTTGGGGGGATATTCTGTGCCTGAGTTCAAATACCTCCTGCAGAAAACAGCGGAACGTAAAGCAAGTGGGGACTTGTCACCATGTTGTGATGAGAAGCTTGGAAAATGTCCCTACGGCTGGCTCTTCTAGATCAAATATCTGTGGAGTTTAGACGCCTCCCGCCAGGCCCCACTATCAGAGGTGCTTGTGCGGCCTGAAATATCAAAAAAATGGGAGGAGGGAGAGGAGGACGACTTATTTGCAGGTGCCTATCTTGGTTTTCCAGCCTACGACATCTTAACGCGTTTTAAGAGATGCTCATCTTCTTCCTAAGAGGAGCACCACCCTGGTTAGTGTCAGAACGATTGCTACTGTGGCAACTTCTCCCCAAATATGTGCCTTTTAATAAGATGCATTCCTCAGAGAAGATGCCCACCTGCCCGGGTTTTCAGATGCGAGGCCCGCCTGGCTTCGTCTGTTGCTTGCCTTGACGACTCTCAAGCGGGAGTCCTGGAGGATGGTTGGCCTTTCTTCCCTCCTCGCCTTCTGGCTCTGCTTTCAGGGTGAAGCTCTGACACCCTTTGCCTCCCCGTTTGACAGATGCCCGGCAGCTTCACCCCCTTTAATTGGCAGATGACGCTGCCTCTGATTCTATGGGTCTCATTTGACTGAGACAAATGGCTTGTTTAAATACTCATTAACCTTTAAGAACGTTAGGCCCCTGCCTTCAATTCCTAACTTCTGCTGGGTGGAAATTACGCTGAGCGGCCAGGAAAGCGAGCATGTTCCAGAGAATAGGTGCAAGACGCCTGCCGTGATTCGAACACTAGGCGCTGTTTCAGTGAGTCATCTGGCATCTCTAACAATTACATTCTTGTTCGATCCTAAACTCAAATTCTGATCCCGTTTCTTGGCAGGAAACCTCTTCGGTTGTCTATTAACTTTGAACTACTAGCGTAGGCCCACACGCTCAATAACAGAGCAGTTTTTAATCCTGCTTTTTGCCTAGAAGGTTTAAGTGCTTCAGGTAATCCGAGGTGGCCCCGCTTGAGATGCTCCAGCTGGAGGGTCGGGACTCTTCCTGGGAGGCTTTGAATGCGACACGTTTCATAGTTCAATGTTATCTGAATAGATGTATAATCACTACTAATACGCCATTGTAAAACCACAAAATATAACTCCGTGTTCAACACTAAACTCACTTTTGGGCTGCCTGAGAAATCCTAGCAATTTTCCACTGAGGACGTAGCATGCCTGTGCTGTGATGAACCTCTCGCTAGCCTTTCTCTATCCTGTTGTTAAATCTGGGCAGCTTAAGCGTATTGATATTTGCTCTGAACATAAAAATCATTGAGCCTTGTCCCCTCCTGTCTCACGTGGTAGTAGACCAATTGACATTAACCACATTTAGGTAATGAGCAGAGAACAGAACGATTACGGTCTTAAGCAGATCCATCTGAACTTTCCTTTAGAGCCGTGGAGTCTATTTCCGGAATTGTGCTGCAATAGGCATTCCGAATTCAACATCTCCGTTGATCTTACTAGATATTCAGCTTCTCCGGTAACAAAACATGAAGTTTTCTTTTTCAATCTACCTGTTAAAATAAAGAATGGGATTTTCCTTTATTTTTTATTTTTTGGCCATTCTGTTGTTGGGCTTGAATGAGATTTGAGAGCTGCTTGGGAGATAACAGATGAACCAACAAATCTTATTCTGACTCAAAGGCTGGAGGGGGGTGTTGATCCTCCAGATAGAAAGGATGGGTCTAACTTGCTCTTAGCATTTGACCTGGATGCCCCTCTAAAGGGGGAGAAGAATGCTCCATAGATGCCAAACACAACGGCGTCTCTTAAAGGGGGAAAACTCCTTCTCTCTGAGAAGAGAAATTGGTCGGCCCTGCGAACTTCCTCGGCCTGCATTCCACCCTGCTGAAGTCAGAGTGAGGATTCCTCAGGCATCTGGATGGAAAGTTACTTGCAGGCCTGAATTTCTCTCTGAACAGTGTTCCAGCTGTTGAGAGGTCCCTGCTGGACTGGGAGACACTTGCGGGGCTGAGGAGTCCGGTTAGCAGCATCCTTCCTAAAGGAGCCTTGCAAGGCGATGGAGAACTTGTCGGTTCCTTTGAGTGGACAGCGCTCCCGGGGAAGTGTCGTTCCTGGGAACGTTTTCCCATCTTTAGGAATTTGCCCGCAGTGCTGCTGATGTGGACAGTGTGAAATACATGCCATGACTTCACCTGTGTATTTAGCAAAAACTTCGGATTACTTCTCTGCTCCTTTGGTCTAGGACTGGGCTGACAAATTAGAGTGGACAAAGGCCACCCGATAATCCAATGCCAGCCTGTGTCACCTTAAAGGAGAGAGAGATCCTAAGCTCTGAGTAGGATCCCACTGCTTCCCTCTAGAAAAGTGATCCGGCTCACCGTGCTTGCGCATCTGTGGCTAGCAATTGGGCCGTTAGGGCATAATCGAGAAGTGAAATTCTGAGCCTTTGTTCCACAATGAGGGTGTCCATTCCAGGCTAAAGTCTCTGTGGTCCAGTTTAAAGAAAATGCCGGGTTTTGGAGTGCCTTGACCACAGGGGGAGGGTCTGTGCAGTAAAACACTGCCTGAACCCAACTCACACATTGGGCTGGTTTTGACGGCTACGTAGAAACTGCAGATGGTCCAAAAATACCTCACTGGAGTAACACCTATTCTATGGGAGCTGCATTGGCTACCAGAGTTATTAATTACTGTGGTTAACAGGAGTGCAAGGATACAAGAATAGAACATCTGTGCCTATTTTTCCCACCCTTTGTCTGCAACAGGATTAATTATGCCTTACCAAGTTTAAAGAGTTCTTTATTTTCTATTCTTCCATCTTCAGGAATTTGTGGTTGAGAGCCCAGTAAACAGATTATTTGCAGTTTTGGACCATGATGAGACTCAGAGACACAGAGCCCAGCAGAGGGTCCTTTTCTAGGTTGTCACCCAATTCCCTGAAGCCGGTCCCAGAGCCAGGGATCTCACAGTACCCAGGAGAGCAGAATAAACCTCTGTGTGACTTTTGTGTCTGTGGAATAAGAGGAAGTGTGGAAATGTCTCCAAAGTGGCAGGCCAGATGGCCACGCGTGGTGCATTGTTGCATAGCAGCGGGGGTGCGTGCTGTGTTTCGGGCCGCGTGCGCTGGGCTGCCTATCTGGCTGGAGCCTCTAGTGCGCTGCCCCGGGCTGCTCCCTTGTGGGTGATCTCTCTAAGAAGCCCAGGCCCCTTTTATTTTTGGGAATGTCAAAGGTTTGCTCCCCCAGCAGATTCCGAAAAGGGCAAATCTACAACTGGTTGCGGCGGTCCCTGGTCACGTGACCACGACCACTGATGTTTTTGTCCGGTTTCTGGCCAAATAAAAAACAGAACCAGCCCGTTCAGATGAAGAGGCTTGCTTCAAACCCGCCACAGTCACTTAATGAAAAGGCCACAAAAATTGCTTCTGCTCACACGGGTACCTCAGTTGATGATCGCAATGACTTAGGACTGTGATTCCCAGCTCGATTAAGGTTGTACGCCCGAGGCTTCCTGGATATAAAAGAGGCCACCTGGCCCTTGCCACGGATGCGTTGAAACGGAAGGTGTCTTCTCGTGTTGGGCTTGGTGCCACTCTGTGTTTTTCCCCCTCCAAAGACCTGTGTGTACATGCAACAACTGGTAGGCGTAGCAGGGCACGACAAACAATACCTCGAAAGCCCATGAAACCATCCTTTCGGTTTAGGGTATTTGAAGCTTTTCAAAACACCATTGAAACTGGCAAGTCATCCTTCACGCACCTCCCTTCATCAGATGTCGATCACGCCACTCTCACAAAATCTTGCCTCTTGTCACGCAGCCACAGACCGAGGCTCCTCTCTTCCTCTCACGTCAGCCGCAGCCCCGTTGGGCATTTTGTCGGTTGACTGGCATGGTTTTCAGAAGAGGCCAGCCAGATCGAAATCCTGCATCTTGCAAGGATGAAACTTCCCCTCCAGGACCTTCGCTGTGTCCTAGTCTGTTAAATCGCCTTTTAAAAAAACTCTAATTTTTTTTTTACCAGCTTGTTGATGGACAGGCTGGGAATTGAAGGTCTATTGTTTGCAGTGAAGGCTGTGGAGGTCAACTCCCAGAATTCCTGAACCAGCAGAGCTGGCTCGGGAATTCTGGGAGTTGAAGTCCACAAGTCATAAAGTCGTCATAGTTGCCCACCCGGGCCCTAAACGGAAAGCTGTGAGTGGGAAAAGTGGACTTTCGGCCCCAGCCAGCACAGGGACTCCCTTCCAAGCCTGGAGCTGCTACGTGGGGAAAGGAGAGAGCGTGAAGGTTGACGCTGCACGAAGGCAGCTTGCGAAGAATCGTGCTCTTCCTTGACCTGCATTCCTCCCATCAAAGCCCGTCTTTGTTCTTGTTGCGAATGCCCGCCTGTGGAATCTGTTCGGGTCAGCAGTGTTCCTTTTCAGTGCTTTCCTGGCTTCCCCTTTTCCCTGGTAACCTTGAGCTCTTTTCCAAAATGCAGCCCTCGCACCAGAGGTGGTGGCGAGGGGGTCCGAGAGAAGCCCACCTAGGTGGCTGCAGGTCGGGAGGAGGATCGAGGCAAGCCGACCCTTTGGTGCCCGCACAAAGACAGGGAGTGTTACGCTCGCTGCCGATAGCGGCAAGCCACAGGCAGAGGCGGTTGCCGTCTTTGGATGCAGGGTCACTGGGGGCCCTAAAGCGGTAGGCCTGGCCGGGAAGTTGAAACAATTTGGGAAGGAGGCGATGAAACCACTTCCGTCTTATGGCTAAGGAAATTCATATTCAGCAGACGCCAAGCTCCATTCTCAGAAAGCCTTCCCTTTGCCCTGACTGGGAATGGACCTTCTGTTCTAGGAAAGGATCGGTCTGCTTGATTCAGACCCAGCGCAGGAGGCCGGCTGTTCCCTTCTGCTGTCCGGAGGAGCCCCCAAGAGGGCTGGAGCCCCTTTGGCAGTGGGGTCGGCACCCGTTAGCTCGCCTGGCATCCTTCCTTCCCTCTCTCGGCCTCATTGTGCCCCTTTCGCAGCCCGGCTTCTCTCTGCCGGGTCCAAGCTGGAGAAGCACTTGACTCTTTGAGGAGTTTACGTTTTGAATGCGTGAGAGAGGAGCTCCAACTTGGAGGAAGCCTCTGCTATGTTTCCGTAGAATCTGCTGTTCTGAAAGGCTTAGAAGCCACAGAGGAAAACAAGTGGCTCCTTCTCTACGCATATATTCATTCCGATCCATGCCTGTCTGTCAGATCCTTTGCAGGACATCAGAATTTGGAATCGCCCTAGGAGAGGCGACTGGCCAAGGTCTGAAGTTTGCATTCCCCTTAAAATCAGGCCTTCGTTTAGTGCGATGTTTTTCAGCCTCGGCTACTTGAAGACCCGTGGACTTCAACTCCCAGAATTCCCCAGCCAGCCATGGTGGCTGGGAAATTCTGGGAGTCTAAATCCACCTGCCTTCAAGCTGCCCGCATTGAGCAACATCAGTCCAGTGGCCCAACGGTGCATTCAGGCAGATGCTCCAATTGTGCATCTTTGTGAGACTCTGCATCTGCGTGCGGAAAAGAGGAGGAGAAGGAAAGAGTCAGGCTCCTGCAAGGCTCAGCATTTCAGCTCTGCTCCAGCTTGGGCTCATTTCTCTCCCCCAACGGGTGCCGTGCAACCTGCTCCTCCGGAAGCGGCAGCCAGTCAGCAGGTCTCTAGTGCTGATGGATGCAGCGGCGCACCACTTCCTGTTGCTGAAGGGAGGAAGCGCCAGTGGGTGGCTCACAACGGCCCCTTGCACAGAGCTGCAAGCTGTAGTAAGACTGTCCGTGGTCGCCCTGAAAGAAAAAGAGAGAAAACTCCACCAGGCCCCACCGTGGAATCCATTCACTGCGTTATGGAGATATTTAAACCAGCTGAGCTCTGGGGAATCATCCAAAATTCCTTTCGTAGCTACAAAATTGTACATTTCCCTATGAGTGGACAACAGCATCTTTGTGGGTGCAGCTGTATCTCTGCTGAAAAAAAAATCCCATTTGCAAAAAGGCAGGAATGTTAGGCAAGGTGGAACTGTGGCTTGAGTTCTTTATATCCCCAGCGGAACCGGGGTCAGCGTTAATTTAAATAGTGACTTTTGTTTTGGAACACTTCAGCCAGAATTCACTTAATGGGGGTGGGTGGGTGGAGATTTGAGTGGGTTTGATCCCAAAGGTGCTTTGCTTGTTCTAAATTCTCAGATGCAGGAGAGTGTTACAGCAATACAGAACTGATGTCTAATGTAACTCCCCTCCTTTCTATTTTATTTTTTAGGGATTGACTTTAAAATCAGAACAATAGAACTAGATGGGAAGAAAATCAAACTGCAAATATGGTAAGTGATCCGAACGCACCTGGCTTGCAGTTGCAGGTGGGAGCTCCTCAAACGGAGGTCTTCCGTTCTGAAACTCCACGCAAAAGTGTCTTTGAAGACAGAAGAGCTGGGGCAACGCCAGCAGGGGATCTGGGCTGGCAGAATGAAGCCTCCTTGGCTGTTTCGGACTTTGTCCAAGATATCTGGATTTAAGGCACCATTTAATCAGCATTTAATGGAAATCTGACGGAGTGAGGAGAATGTGCACGAGCCTAACACCAAGGGGGTCTTTACTTGGGGGGAAGCCGAGGGTTGGCCTGCAAGCTGCATTCTGGAGGCTTTTGACTTGTCAGACCCGCAGGTGGAACCGGCCTTCAGCCTTCAGCTAGGCTGGGTTCCAGGTTCTGCTCAGCCAGATTGTGGGTAGTGTTGTGTGCCGGGGTCCAGCCGAAAGTCCGGTGTTGTGATGGGTGTTTGGGAAGGGGACGAAGCCCTGATTTCTCCTCTGCCCCCCCCCCTGCCCTCTCCCCGCCTTGCTTTGACAATGTATCTTGGTTTCCAGGGACACCGCAGGCCAGGAGAGATTCCGCACCATCACAACAGCCTATTACAGAGGGGCCATGGTGAGTGCGTCCCCAGGCTGGCCTTTGTGACAAGTTCACCTAAGTTCCCCCCGCCGCAGCCCATTTCCCACAACAGGCCAACCACTTGTGGGCTTGCTCAGGGGGAGCAGAGTCTGGGGCATTGCCTTTCTCAGCCCTTCCTCCCTCCCACCCCCCAAAAAAGGCTGGTAAGGATGACGTCATTAAGCAAAGTAGAAGTTTCGCAAGCAGCAGAATTGGCAGGACGGGAACTGCGAGCGATCTGTGACTGCAGCACATTCAAAGTGCTTTGCCCCTCGCTGAGGTTGCTGGGTGACTGTTTACAGCTGCTGACTTTCCCTCTGGCCAATATGGGAAGTAGCAGATGAGCATAGAGCAAAAAAAGTCAGAAATGGTTGGCGCAGAAGCGGGATCTTCAGAGGAGGCCGTTAAAGTGGGTGGGTTCTGTGGGCCTGCATGTATTTGGGGGGGGGGGGGAAAGGAGACCTTCTGCCTTCCTTCTCCAGCAGCCTGGCCTTCTCTTCTGGAGAGCCAGGGTGGATTTTGAGGGAAGACAGACCCCGAGCCATGAGAGGTGACGATGGGCAGTGTCGGCTCTATGGAGGCCGGGTGTGGCCAGGTCCTTTCCAGCTGCAGCTCAAGACGCTGGGGCGCAGAGGAGGGGAAGCCGCCTGCTTCTGCCTCTGCCCTTCTAGGGGGCTTGCCGGGGTCTCGGACTGAAGCCAAGAGGCCAAACTGGATCTTTGATGAAGGGAAGGAGGCGATGGCTGCGTCTGAAGCTGTTTAATTTGCAAAACATCTCGGTTAAGAAGCGTAGATATCCCAGTTGACCCAGCAGGGAGAGCTGAAGGACGGATTTTAATTGGTACGGAAAGACATATTGTGGCCACTGTGGAATGATGACGGCTGCACTCTTTTTCCCCCAGGGGATAATGCTGGTTTATGATATCACCAATGAAAAGTCTTTTGACAATATTAAAAACTGGATCAGGAACATCGAAGAGGTAGGTGTGCCTGGAAGGGAAAGACGGCAAAGCCACCCTCCACGTGGGAGCATTCGCAGGGGCCCACGTGGAGAAGAGCCAGAAGGGCTTGGGGGGGGTGGGTGGAGAAGCTGATTGTTTTTTTCTTGGGAGAGACTAGCCAAGGACCCCCGCTGCAGAGCTCTTCTGCTTTACAAAGCTGAAACAAGGACAAAGGGGGACTCGGGAGTTTGTGCCTGCCGCTTCTCTGTGCTTGAGCTTCCATTGTTCCATTTTTTCTCCTTGAGTCACGGCCTTCCAGATTTCCTCTCCTGTTGGCAGGAGTCCTGCTCAGTTTTGGGCTGGGGCCTTGCTGGTTTCCTCCTCTCCTCCTCCTCCGATTGCTGAAGCTTTGTTTACCCCTCGGTGGAGTGTGTAAGCAAAGCAGACTGTAAAAGGATGGGCTTTGCAAAGCTCAGCTGCCAGGAAGACAATCCGGGGCAGGAAGTGGGCCCTGGGCTTTTGGGACAGACCCCCTCCCTCCCCTCCCCTCCCCTCCCAGGTTTTGAGCATCGTAAAGCTGCTCTTCTTAACTCGGTTTCTCTCCCTCGGCCCAGCATGCTTCCTCGGATGTGGAAAGGATGATCCTGGGCAACAAATCTGACATGAATGAGAAAAGGCAAGTTTCGAAGGAGAAAGGAGAAAAGGTAAATCTCGTGAAAACAGAGT